>CM024692.1:29550247-29831932 GCA_014182735.1 Corymbia maculata | reverse complement strand
AAGAAAAAGAGATTAGTGTGCACTAAGTAAAGTTTAGGCTTGTCATTGGAATTTTTCATTAACTTCGTGTTTGCTGCTGTTCACACAAACTCTCACATCGGATTTTTAATGATCGTATCGAATAAATTGTGATGGAAAATATTTTTGGATCATTAGTGTCATTTTAGATTTGGTGACATAAAAAAAAAAAAAAAAAAGGTTTGAAAATATTGATATTGTAGTTGACTTAATTTTAGAATCTTTTTGGGGTATTTTCCCATTAACAAATGCAACCGCCCTTTTTCTCATTTTTATTATTAGGTCAATTATGTCGATGTGTGGTTCATACTCTCCTTTAACTATGGGCAACGTTCCAAGGGCTTTTATAGGTTGAGGTTATATTTTATTGGTAGTTTGTACTTGATCTTATGAATACCTATGAGACAAATATATATTATGTTTGGATATATATTTTCTTTCTCATAGTATATTGATAATTTTAGATTTAGGCTCATAATTAACAACTGAATATATTTTTTTTCTTTTGTAATTGGGGGGATGAAAGAGTGAGATTCGAGATCTTAATTATAGTTAGAATCTAACCACTAGGGTTTATCTCAATGACCATCAAAGGGAGGTAGGGGTTTGAATCCCCACCTTCTCAAAAGAGTTGGGGTAAGGATGAATTAATTTTAAGAGTGAGTTTCGACTTTCACGCATTGCGTTAAAGGAGGTTGAGCAAAAAGTCTGAACATATTAGAGTAAGAGTAAAATAGAATTGACAAAAAAATTGTAGTTAAAATCTCAGCTAGATAGGTATTACTAACATGGAAAAAAATAGAGATATTGGTACACTAAGTATGGTAATCTTATTGGAATTTTTCATTATTGACACAAATTCTCACTTCAAATTTTTAATAATCTATTGAAAAAATATCAACTAAAGATCTTTTTCATAAATAATATTAATTTGGAGTTTTTGTGACATAAAATAAAAATTTAGGAATATTAAGGTATGGTAATCAACTTAATTTTAAAGTTTTTAGTAGCAATTTTTCGTTAACAAATGCAATTGCCCATTTTCTTATAAGCTTTGTTAGAGTAACAACATATTGCAATCTATAAATTCTTGAAGAGATGGACTTTACAATAATTTATAATTTATAATTTTTCATGTTTTATGATTCATAATAAATTATTATTTTCATAATAAATCAAATGCTGTGACCGAATTATTTTTCTTTTTTCTCGTTCTTCGAATTGGTCAATTAGCGTGGTTAGTTTGCTTTGACTTCTCCTCTTGAGCCCGTTGGGGCCGGCGGCCCGCCACGCACTCCGAAAGAAGCACCTCAGCTCTCCCGCACTACTCAATTCTCTCTCTTCTCTTCTTCACCTTCTTCTCCAACGCCCTGAAAGATCCCTTCGCAAGCTTCAAATCCTTCTGGACATGGCCTGTTCCTCTTCTTTCCACGCGATCCCTCCGCAGAACAGGCTCTTCCGTTCGCATTCCAATCGCGGCAAGCTCTCCTCCTTCTCCTCCTCCCCACGCGGCCGCGTCGGTTCAACGGCGAAGGTACGGCTCTCGAGCTCCGCGCCTCTAGCTGCGGCGGCGGCGGACGGAGGGCTCTGGGTCAAGGCCTCGAGGGGCTCGGGTTCCGGCGCAATGCCTTCGGCTACCCAGAAGAGAGCGGAGGCGAGGAGGAGAGCAACGGCGGCGGCTCGGAGAAGAACGAGCAGTTCGCGCGCTGGTTTCACGAGGCGTGGCCGTATTTTAGAGCTCATAGAGGTGGCACTTTCGTCGTCGTCGTCTCCGGCGAGATCGTCGGTAGTCGGCACTTGGATCCGGTTCTCAAGGCACGCGTTGGCTTTTCCCTTGCTTCTTCTGTTTGCGTGGTAATGCTGTAAATGCGAGGTTAAGGAAGAAAAAAAGCGCGAACCCTGAATACATTCGCGTTCTTCAGGCTTCAATGGATTAATTTTTCTTGGAATCACAATAAAACTGCGTTGCATGATTGTACCTGCTGAATTTGGATACACATTGCATAATATCTATATGTCCTTATCATATCTGTTTGGAGGGTTTGGGTGCCTGATTGTTGGCTTTTGATATTACCACTAGATACAATTCTTTGTGCAGGATATTGCGCTCCTTCATGGCTTGGGGATTAGGTTTGTTCTTGTTCCAGGGACACACATGCAGATTGATAAACTCCTGAAGGAGAGAGGTCAGTGAAATGTGCTTGCTGTGAGTCTTTTATAATTCATCCTTTTATGCGCTTCATATGATTCGGTGTGATTTCCATTCTGTTGACTATATTAGAAGCATGGTACTTGCTATTGTGTCTAGCAATATCAACTGTATCAACCATTGCTGATATATAATCAGAATGGAGTTATGTCTCCACAACTATGGCTAGCACACCAAAAACTTCCCCGTCAACCAAAATATATTCTGTCCATATCTGGGATGGTATCTGTAATCTTTTTCCCCATGGTTGTGCATCACATGCTTGTGAAGTGATTAGAGCCAGCCTTAGATTATGATACTCTCTTTAAGGTGATTCCTTCGGCCATCTTATATTGAAATGCATGTGCGGGAGTATCAACTTTAAAGAATATCCCCGTCTGTGTTATTCGTACTGAAAATTGGCTCAAAGTTTTACACTTTGGGTATATTGGAAACATATGCATGTGGATGTAAATTTGTTGGTTGATAGTACGGATGCTTTATCTTGAAATTGAGCTCTTTCTTGTAAACGGGTTTGCACACCCTTGGTACCTTGTTGTTGAATTACTTTTATTTATCGAAAAAAAGGCCAAGAAAGAATATGTTCTGCTAGGGTTTGCATGAGGTGCAACTGAGCATTTGTTTTTATGTCTGTTGCACTGATCTGTATCTCAATTTCAAAAGTGCTTAAGTCTTGTTTATGTGGCCTGCTTTTGTTTCTATAAGATCAATTTTCAACATTGGACCTGGAATTGCTGAAACTAAGCATGTCTTTGTAGGACATGAGCCTAAATATGTTGGAAGATACAGAATAACAGACACCAAAGCTCTGGAAGCAGCTATGGAATCAGCTGGAGGGACTCGTTTAATGATAGAGGCTAAACTATCTCCTGGACCCCCAATTTCTGGTATGCGCCGTCATGGGGATAGTAGCCGTTTGCATGAAGTTGGTGTAAGTGTCGCAAGTGGCAACTTTCTTGCAGCCAAGGTAAGGGTTTACATGCTTATTTTCTTGGTTGATCTCTTGAATTAGTTGAATGAACAGTTCATGTTTCTCCTGTCATTATTCTGCTTTGGCAGCTATAGTAATGTTGATTATTTTATTATAGCGAAGAGGAGTTGTTGAAGGAGTTGATTTTGGGGCAACGGGTGAAGTAAAGAAAGTGGATGTTTCTCGCATTCGCGAGAGGCTTGATGGTGGATGCATAGTTATATTAAGCAACCTGGGCTATTCCAGCTCTGGAGAAGTTCTGAATTGCAAGTATGGATTATTGATTTTGATGCCTATCGCATTTTAAAAGCTTGGTTTTGCTTATGTGATCATCTTGCGATACCCTATTGTCTGCTTTCCTTATGTTCAGTTGTCTTCAAAATGAAGGTGATGTTTAAGATGAACTGCTGTGGACATAATCTACAATTCCAATTGTTCTGCTTAGATTTTATTTTTGGCCTACTACGGATGAGACTTCACAGCTTTGGGTGTCTTCAACGGCCATGTGTTTCTTCTTCTGTAATGTTGATAAACTGACTAAACATTTATCGCGGGGATGATTTTAAGAGTGGAATGTTAATTTCATAGAGTCAAGCATTTAGTCAACTGGCAGACAGAAAACGTGCAGAATTGATTTTTAAACTGATTAGCAACATATAGGAAAGTTGAGTTCATTTTCATATCCTTATCTTCTTCCTGTATCTTGGTGTGGCAAAGCTAAGGGAGCTTTCTACAGGTTGTAATTGTTTGCTGAATCTTTTATCATATACTGACTGAACATTCATTGTAATATTTGAAAAATGATGCTATGGGGTGCTTAATATGTTGTCCTTATCTCTAATAGTTTTATCGTTGAATGTTGCTTGATGAGGTCCTGTTGAATCAATGCAGCACTTATGAAGTCGCTACAGCTTGTGCTCTAGCTATCGGTGCAGAGAAACTTATTTGCATCATAGATGGTCAAATCCTCGATGAAAATGGACGCCTTATCAGATTTTTAACCCTTGATGAAGCAGACACGTTGATCAGAAAACGAGCTAAGCAAAGTGAAACAGCAGCTAACTATGTGGAAGCTGTTAGTCAAGGTGATGCATTTGGCACCTGCCTTGAGGGCAATAATTGTAATGGAGCTGCTCCTCTGTATAATGGAAGTAGTTTCACTCCTTCACATAATGGAAAGGGTTTCCTTGAGAAAGGGAATGCTACCTTTCAAAATGGCATTGGTTTTGACAATGGAAATGGACTTTGGGAAGGTGAACAAGGTTTTGCTATTGGAGGTTTGGAACGTCAAAGTCGGTCCGATTACTTGGCAGAGTTGGTTGTTGCTGCTTTGGTTTGCAGGGTAACTTCCTACTTTTTGTATCTAGTAATTAACCTAAAAAATCATGTTTGGACATGTCGCATCATATATCTGTGCCACAGATCTATCACGTTGGTGCCAACTGCAAAATATTATCATGTTTGGGATGTGTCCCACTGCAGCTTCTGTTGGCAGGTTTTGATCATTTTTGGTGCAAGCTCAGTTGAGTTGTCAACTAGAGCTTGCAACCCTAGGGTGGGACTCACTTTCACCTACTGTATATTGGCTGAAGGAGCTGTAGAGTAGTTCTGCAGAAAAAGTAGTAATGCAGGGATCTTTGTACTTGGGAATCATGAAGACCAATAAATTTTGTCATCATAAATTTGTGTCTAGGCATTTTACGGTTCATTTGGTTTATATTCAGTTTTGCTTGGAGAATCGTGTGAAGACTAATAGAATGATGTTGAATCTTTTAGATACTCAGTCGATCAAGTAATCTTAAGATGAATGGTTTGATGTAATATTATAGAAATCATTGTTTTAGAGTCTGGTCAAAACTTTTTTTGGCTGCAAGACATTTTTATCTTGTGCACAGACTGTCAAGATAATAGTAGTTCTTGCATTCTTAATGTTAAAAAACAAATTAGTGGTTGCTGAATGGCTGCACAAATATCCACTGTATTCTGCCAAACACTGGATCTTATACCACAAAATTTTTGATTCTGTTTGTTTTATTAGTTAAATTGCAAACAATGAATCCAATATAATCTCTTCGTAAATGCCTATGAACTTGGGAGAAATTGAATCTTCCCTATTAGAGGTCGCTCAAGATCAATTATAGAATGTATTATTATACTATCATGAGAAATTATAGTTCAGTAGGAGGAAAAAGAGAAAGGTCGTCTTGTTGGGATTAGGTTGCAACTTAACTATCATTTGCTGCTGCCACATATATTGTCCATTTCTGTTAACTTTTTGGTAGAATTTATTTGCTATCGTCAGACCAGTGCACTCTCAGCACATGTCTCAGTGATTAATCATCAAACTGCCAAGTCCTGGAACTGTTTCTTCCTGTAAGCTTATGCAAATGCTTGAAAAAATATCAGCGCTGTATCAATACTTTCCTCATTATTGCTATTGATTCTATTTCCCACTTTTCAATCAGCGTGGAGTTCAGAGGGTTCATTTGGTGGATGGCACCTTAGATGGGGCTTTGCTGCTGGAACTCTTTCAGAGAGATGGAATTGGTACTATGGTGGCTAGGTATGGATTCTCTCCTCCAATAGTTCTTTGTTCCAGTAAGCTCCAGAATTTTGCCACTTATCAATTTAATGGTAGCTTTTATGAGGAGATAATTTTACTACAAAATATATTGGCTCTGTGAAATCTTGACATGTCATAGTTATCTGAAACTTTGATCAAGAGATGGGTAAGGTTGCTTTGTAGAATGGTTAACCATTGAACTTTTCAAATGGCATGTGATTTAGGTTATGCAATGACTTGAAAGATGTTAGTGCAACAGTGAATGAGGAAAACTTCCATGGTTATTTAAAAAAGAGCCGAGCATTGAAAAATATGCATTTCTATACTGAAGTAATTTTGCCAATCTTCTTTCTCATCATTTTCCTCCTTGCCTTGGGAAAGAAACTGTGGGATCTTTTGGATCCTCAATCTTCAAGTACCAGTGAGGAAACTGGATATCATTACTGCTGTTCTCAAAAACATGATAACAAATCCCTCTACAACAGTTATCTATGATTGGTGTTTTTGTAATTTAACTGTTGAACATGTCTAGTGGAATTTAGCTTTTCTGTCTTATGTAAAAGGTGCTCTCTCACTGATGGCAAGGAAGGTAAAAGTTATCTCTCTTCCCCATTCTCGCTCTCCCCCATCCATCCTAGTTTTTTAGAGTAAAAGTTATCTCTCTTTTTCTTTGCTAATGTCAAGTTTTGGAGTATACAAGTGCCATGTCTAGAAACACAAGTTAGGTGTGAGATGACTCCCAATAGTTGATGTATGTTTGCTTTCCAATAGGTTTAAGCAGTGTCTTTTCTGCTTATTTTGGTGCTTTGATGGAACTATGCTCATACTCTTCACACCTGCATATTTATTTTTCTAGGGTCAAACCTTTTATTCCACCAGCAGTAGATGAAGGTTAAAATCCTTGTCCTCGCCCTTATAGGGCAAGGGCTTTGGTTGTACCGTCAATAAGTTAGTGCTGCATACTGGTTGGCCTTTGGACGCATTATCATGTTGCTGAATTATTCACTTGACTTTTTTGTCATGTGCATTGCGTCCCTTGTTTGTATATCCTGATTGTGACAGTAGTGAAACTACTCGATTGGCATCTGTTTGATCATCAATGTTCTTTCGTGAATGTTTAGGTATTCTACTGTCACAAGTTCTTCATCCCTCCTGTATAGCCTGTTAACAGATACTTTAGGGATGATAGGCCCATGTGGCTGAAATAGATGTAGCCGAATGCTTCCTTTGATCTGCTGTAATCGAAAATCACACATTTTCGTTATACTTGATGCCGTCTCATTTGTTGCTAATTTTTGTTAATCTATTTTCTAGTGATCTGTACGAGGGTACCAGAATGGCGAGGGAAACAGACCTTTCTGGAATAAGACACATAATAAAACCTCTAGAAGACTCTGGCACATTGGTCAAGAGGACTGATCAAGAGGTTATGCCTCATGCCTTTTTGGGCTTGGTTGCTAACTCTTGCAAATTTTCCTCCATGTTGTCTGTTGAGATCTTTCACTACATGCTTTTTCAAAGAGATTAAATCTTCTAAGTTATTTACTTTACTATCTGAAGTTGATGATATATCCTTCTGGACTTTTCGGATAGCTACTTGAAGCATTGGATTCATTCATTGTGGTAGAGAGAAGGTCAGATCATAGCTTGCGCTGCTCTTTTCCCTTTCTTTGAAGAGAAGTGTGGGGAGGTTGCTGCAATTGCAGTTTCTCCTGACTGCCGTGGACAAGGACAGGGAGATAAATTACTTGGTAAGAAGTTGATTCTGACTATATGGCTCCAGTATTATTTGTTGTTCCAAATCTTTAAATGTGGTCTACAAGTTTATTTTAGTTGCATATTTGAAATGTCCTTGGGTGTTGATAACTTAAGAATCTCGACAAATATATTGGGTTGAACTTGAAATTAGTTGCCTTCCAAATAAGAGTGTCCTTTTGGGATCTGCTCCTTTTAAGTTCAGTATTTAGTTATTAATTTGTCTACAGAAAGAATAATTTTGAGTGAGCAATAATATAATGGAGCAATCTGGAATATTAATTTTTGCAATCAGCAAAGCTAGTGCAGAACGCAAGAATAAACCCATTCTGAAGCCAAAGTTCCGAACATTAAGATGGACTATTGCGAATACCAAGATTACATACTACACATGTTTCCAAATACCAAGAGTACATAGCTGGGGTTGCTATATTTCAATCCTTACCCTCATCCTCAGAAATGAGAGGTACAAACGGCCATTACTAGTATAAATTGATACATGGGAGGAAATTTGTCATTTACGGGTTTTTTCTCTTAAAAATGCCTGTGACCTTCTGAATATCCCACTTATGCTGAAGTTTGGGACTTTGAAATTCTTCTATATATGCTATTCTATACTGTCTGGCGTAAATGGCATACAATGATATACGTTTGCATCCTGGTGTTAGATCTGGGTCCTGCAAAAATAGACTTAAGACAGTGATATTGCCCTTTCTTTTGCCTGTAGAAAAAGCTGATTGTGTTCAACTCCATTATTGAAAGTCAATTGCATAAAAATGAAGTGCTACTGGTTTTTCTGGTGATTCTTTGTTGCTCCATTTAATTGGCCGCTTTATCAACTGATTATGTTTCGTCATTTGCAGATTATATTGAAAAGAAAGCATCCTCTCTTGGGTTGGAGAGGCTTTTCTTGCTCACAACCCGTACTGCAGATTGGTACATTTCCTAATCCTGGTTCTCATAAACATGATTACATTTACCTCTTGCTGTGGAAACACTTGTGTACATGGGTCAACCACAATTGCCAGCCAATGTGCACTTTGACTATTCATTTAATCGCAACTACTTGTCCTTGTCAATGCGTAGGTTTGTGAGGCGTGGCTTCTCGCAGTGCTTCATTGATCAGATACCAGAGAAGAGAAGGAAAAGGATCAATCTGTCTCGCAATTCTAAGTACTACATGAAGAAGCTGTCGCCCAACACAAGTGGAATTACAGTTCTCAAATGAATATTGTCTTGCTGGAGGTTTGCTGTAGTAATAGGGATGAAGATGCTCATCAGGTATGTAGCCTTTCAAATTGCTGTGTTTCCACAAATGGCGAATTGTTTCGGCTGATGCAAAACCAGAGCCCTTATCCTCCTGTAGGTATTTTTCTCTACTTGTAATGGAGTGCATTAGGCAGTAAATGTAATTAGCCATTGCACAACTTAATTGCTAATCGATTAAATTTTATTAATTATAATTTCACTTTGAATTCAGGTCCACTGATCACTTCTAGTGGTTGACCTGTGCATTCAGCACTATGGTGAAAGTAGTATATCCACCATGTTTTCTCTGGTTGAAGTTTATTTGCATTAGAGTAGTCATTTAAATTAGTGGAAAGGTAGAAACCGAAAAGATATTGAAGAATTCGTAGGAGATTATTGCCTTTTAAATATATTCGTGTACTTAGCAAACTTATCAGACTGATCCGATTAAACTGCATAAAATTATATGTTAAAACATATAAGAATACAGGAAGCTAGTCCATTTCGGTTTACACAATGAAGCTTAATACAAATCGATTGTCAATTAGATCGACTTCAAGCAAGCTTTTATAATTTTAAGTGGGATTACGCTTAAGATTGTCTGACCTTATTAATATTGGGGTTACATTGACTATGTGACCATGTCACCATCGTGCGATGTGGCTCATTGGTCATTGGGTTACAATGGACTTCATGAGTTCACAAAATTTGAGCTATGGTATCGTATTCTGTCAAAATGGGTTTATAATCTATTTCTTAACCCATATCTTATGGTTTGAATTGTTATATGTAGTTATATTTAGTAAATGAGTTATAAATGAATTGAGAATAATAAAATCCAAAATAATATGGGTTTTAAATGGGATCTCAACTTATTTAGATCCAATCCATTGGTATGACTTTTCTTCACTCTTGCTAGCCCCGATTCAATTTTGCACTCACTCACTTTGTGCTCTCATCTCAATCTGTGTATTAGTTTTCTATATTAAGTTAAATATGAAAGTGTTTTAGTAATATGAATTACATGTGGGTCGAGTATAAAAATGGACCAAAACGAGTTAAATTTGTTGACTATTTTTTTGACTCGACTCACTTGTTTAACAAGTCCAAGTATCAAGTAAGCCCTAGTCAATTTATGTCTTGGACATTTGGTACCATTGTAGGAACAAGCTTCCTAGCTTTTGACACGCCAAGAGGGCTATGGTAACAGTCTCGTATACCTATTGGTGAAATAAGTGATTACAGCTGCTTCTTTTCTTTTTCTTTATTTTTTCTTGTCATTGAGCAGTTATGGCTTAAATCGAATGTTTATGACAAATGCGGGATAGTCAATAAAACTAAAAAGTATAACAATGGACAAATTCACTAGAGTAAAATGTCCAATCAAAATATACATGCCAATGGGAACATTGTACATGACATACTAAAAAATGTGATATTCAATACAACTAAATTTCCTCTAGTATGAAGTTTGAATACTTTGCTTAAATTTAGATATCTTGAGTTGGGGTCGATCTTCTAATCATTCATTATCTAATGAGTATGATCAATCTTTTTTCCGAATCTCGTCTCAAACACCGGCAATGATAAGGACACCAACAGTCACCCTCAACCATCCAAAATCTATCACTCTCTTTCTAATTTCTACACTTTTTTTTTTTTTTTGCCAAAAATAGGGTTAAAGTATGGTCTTGGCACAAGTGGACACTTTGATGTCAAAATTTTCAAATGATATACTGAAGTGTCATTTTTTTAGAAAAGTAGGACATTTCAATGCCAACTTCAACAACCAGCGTCAAAAATCCTAAGTAGCATTTTTTTAATAATAAAAAGCGCCTATGTGACCTATCGAAGAGCTAAGTCAACTCAACCTCCCCAAAATGATGTCGTTTCCATTATTGCCCAAACTAGAAGCCCTATTTTGGCCAAAAACACCATTGTCTCCCCAATTGCCCCAAACCTAAAATCGTGAATCAGCCAAAATCCCCATTGAAGTGCCCAAACCCTAAGGGGCGAACCCTAATTTCGATTTGTCCCAAATTCCACCACTGCATATTGGAAATGGGGAGCAAGACTTTTAGTAGGGGCTCAACTTCCTCTCATTGAAGCCTTGCTCCCTTTTAGTAGGGGCTCAACTTCCTCTCATTGAAGCGAAGGAGAAGGCGAGCATTTTTGTCATTGTGGATTACCAAGTCCAAGAAGAATATCATGGATTCAAATGAATCCCGAAAGAAAATTTTATGGATGTGACAGATATAAAGAAGGGTCGAAGTGCAAATACTTCAAATAGGTCGATGCAAAGTTCTCTTATCGAGCTATGGAGGTGATATTGGACCTACTAGATGGACGACATTAACCTTCATCTACATTCATGGATGACTTAGATGATATTGACTCAATGCAAGCATCTTTGGTCTTCATCTACATTCATGGATGACTTAGATGATATTGACTCAATGCAAGCATCTTTGGTCAACCATTTGAGGAATGAGGTTTCAAGGATGAAAATTGAACGAAAGTATTATCAAGCATTCATTGTAGTATTGTTTCGTTGTCTAGCATATTCCATGATGAAATGTAAAACGCTTGAAAATGATAAGAAGTTTCTTCGGCTACCATTGAAAATGAGTGGACAAATGTCATATTTTTGGGTCAAATATAGACTTATCTTATTTGTGTTTACGTTATTTAGAAGATAGTTGCAACTTTGTTCTTGTTTGTGCTGTCATATGAATTATGGCTTCTTATGCTTTTAAAGAGGTCAAGAAAAGGGAATGAGTGAATGAGATGCTACTTGTCATATGTTTTTGTATGTTGTTAAATATAAACCAGCAATGATATGTATTTTGGTCAATGCGGCAAACATTGAATTGAATGAATTGCTTCTTTGATTTGTTGTAGACCAACATGAGTGATTATTCAAGTGTTATAAATTGTACTTAATGATCATCACTTAAGTGCCAATCATGATGAAAAAATGATCACTTAAGTGTCAAGTTATTATTAAAAGTGAACACTTAAGTGCTTAGTTTTTCAGAAAAGGAGCACTTAAGTGTCAATTTTTCCAAAAAATGAATACTTAAGTGCCAAGTTTTCTATAAAAGGATTAATTAAATTGCACCAGCCACAATGACCATCAACCACCACCAGCCACCAAACTACCAACCAAAATGAGCACTAACCACCACACTAATCACCACTAGTCACCACCAACCACCCCGTACTAGCCACCAGCAATACTTGGTTCCAGATATGTACAATGCACACTTGCATCAAAACCCTATACCAGCAACCAACCATGGCTATGTTGGTAGTATGATGTTGCAACGTGCTCAGGCAAGATATGCACGATGCACACTTGCACACTAGAACCTGCACTAGCCACCACCAATCACCACCACTACCATGCACCACAAGCCACCATTGTGACAACTAGTTAGACATCATGATCATGAGCCACCACCACCAGAACCTGTACCAGTCAACCACGACTACCAGCCACCACCACTAGAACTTGCACATACACCAACCATCACCAAAACTTGCACACACACGAACCATCATCACCACCACCAAAACCTACACATATGCCAGCCACCACCACCACTAGAACTTGCATACACACCAGCTGCCGCCACCACCACCACTACCTACACATATACCAACCACTGCCACTAGAACTTGCACTAGCCATCACAACCATCAACCACCAACACAAGTATCAAGTATAAACAGAATAAAAAATATTGACTAGACAAAGATCATTTCATTAACATTGAAATTAAGTCTTACATACTAAATAACAAGCTAAACGAAAAGATCATCCATAGGAAGTTATGTTCTTTCTACTAGTCTTCTTGCCGGACATTAAACTAGAAAAATGGGGACACAAACCCCATGACATCCCATCCCATCTCATCCCATGAGTCGATATACACAACCCCCCATTGGTGCTCCTTTTGATGGTTTTACTTGATTCATAATCCATGCACTCTTTTTAATTGGACGTGCAACTTCTTCTTCAACTGAATTCGAATGCACTAATTCAAAAGGAGTTGGTGCTGGGTTCTTTTTTGCTGGCTATAACTCTGGATTTGTACTAGTTGTGTGTTTTTTTTTGGCGCAACTATTGACTCTTGAGTCAGGCCTTAAGAAATAAGAACTTTGGAACTTCTTCTAGGCTACAAAAACATAAACACAACAATTCTAAGCAAAAGCTTGTACTATAAACTAAATGCAGCCAATAAAACTTACATTCAAAATTACTATTCTTGTATGCTCATCAATATAAAGGCCACAACCATATTGCCTTAGTCTCTTCCTAAGAGTCCCTCTTGTTCGTATTAGAGCATTACTTTGACCAACTTGTAATTTCTTTGGCCTTCTTCTTGCCTATGATTTTTTAGACCCTTCAATTCACCTCCGTCCTTGATGTTGCCCTTTTATTGGCCGTTCATCTTCAACTACATCTTGCTTGACGGCAGACTCTTCGGCCAATTTTTCAGATGGCCTTCTTCTACCTGGCCCTTGAACCTTAGCTATAGTAGGAACTTCGGCCAATCCTTCAGCTAGCTTTCTTCTAGATTGCTTTCTTCTAGTTGGCCTTTCAACTTCAGCTATACTAGAGGCTTTGGCTGACCTTCTTCTAGTTGGGCTTCTTCTAATGGTCCATTTAGCTTCATCAAGACCTTTAGCTAGCTGTTGTGGTGGCCCTTCAGTTTGCCATTCATGTCGCCCTTCTAAGGGTTCTTGAGTTCTAGCTAGCCTTCTTCTTACTTGAGAAAAAGACATTAAAATTTAAAAAAGTTAACATCAACCCATATAATAACGTAAACAAAAATTAAAACTAAAGACAAATTGTTGAGCTTACCGGGTATTTTGTTTTAGACCAAAGAACAGTTGACTGAACTGGCCCTATGGCAGCTTCGGCCAATCCTTCAGTTGGCCTTATTGTCACATGACATCAAAAACAAAGCAATTGAGGTTATGTACAAATATATAATAAACTTAAAAAACAACATAAAGAAAAGTTTCATATCTTATTGAATTTCTTGTTCTCATTTGAAGTATGATCGACTCACTTGGCCCTTTTGTTTAGCCTTTAGCTAGCCCTCCATCTGCCCCTCCACTAGGGCCTTCGGCTGCCCTCTCACTTGACTATTGTTACTGCTTCCTCAATTGACGACCTTTAATATTGTGCACCAATACATGACAATAAGAGCATGTCATCTTTGCACATGTCCTACTCATCTTATGCTAACTCGAGACATTTCGCTCAGTCATTCTTCGTTTTCGTTTTGGCCTTCCCATTTGTTTATTCAATGGCAAAGGTTTAGGTGTTTCACGATCAATTGGCTCCTAAAATTTGCTACTTCTTAGTGACTGCATCGTGAATTCGTACGAAGTAAGATATTTCAATTTCTTATACCAATCATCAAAGTAATCATCCGCATTGTGACCCTTCAACTGGATGGCACATATGACATGTGCACAAGGAATTCCACTTAATCGCCATACTCGACATAAACACTTCCTCGTACCTAGATGGACAACATACTTGTCAGCCCCCTTCATTATCTAATATCATTTATCCCCATTTCAAATAGGATGACAATACCTAGTCACGGCCAAGTTGTCATCCAATTTCTTGGCAATTCTAGGACCACGTTGCCTAGTCCAATTTGCAACCTCATCCCTTTATTTGTACAATCAAGTCATGACCATTACTCATATATCTTCAGGCATCGCAACGATTGGTTTGCATGGGCATATATTATTTTTCCATTGAATGCTTTGCAAACGTTATTGTCAATGATATCGCACTTGAATTCCTCGCTGAAAAAGGCTTTGCACTAATGCTTGAGTTTTGTTCGAAATAGTGCATTTGAACCTTCCTTTGTCAATTAAAGTAGTCCTTCATTGACTAACTTAAAATCAACCATGTTTATGCTAACATGATGTTCATATAAAAGAAATAAATAATTGACGATGGTATTGCCTTCTGTTGATTGCTCATAAACGCCAACCCTTCACCATTTGTTATCTCTAGGCCAGCTATAAGATTTTTAGGAACCGGGACCAAGTATCCTTATTTTCTATCTTCACAATAGCCTAAGCTATTGGAAACATCTAATTATTCGCATATTTCCAATTGCGACCAGTGATTCTCTCTTGCATAAACCCTTTAAGAAACAATCGTCCAATCCTATTATGCGTCTACAACTAGAAAAAAATCTCCGTTTGTATGCATCAAAGCACACATAGTACTTATCAAACCTGGTCCCAATATCACAAAGTGATTTCTCCACGACCTCTATAAATACTCTACTTGAAAGGTTTTGAACCCTACACTCCCAAGCATAATCTCAAACCTGCCCATATTTCTTGGTATACTAACCAATGAGTATTCTCATCACATTTTGCTTTGTTCTTTTACATTGATTCCTGAACACATTATTGCCTATATGATCCTTCACCAACTGCTTTAACCGTGTGGTCCTTATCTCAGGTATCACCTTGATAAGATCAAACAGGTGTTTGGATAACCATACGCTTGTTACTCTTTTGTTGTCAAATTTAATGGAACAAGTATGTTTCTCTTGAAAGGACCCGCTCTTCTTGATGAATGCGCTATTGATCTTCCATGGACAACTAAGCTACAAGCACCTAGCTCTTACAAAGGCATGTGTGTTTCTAATAAACTCAATAGTCCTTTGTTCAACAATGCTTACCACAGCTTCCTTAAATTGTTTTGCATCCCGGAATTTTATACCTACTAACAAAACATGAGAGGCAACGGATGGATCATAAAAAGGAAACTTACTTTTCCTTGTATGGACAGCTCCTTGATCTTTTTCAAGCTTGTCCTGAGAAGCAATATTCTCGACACTTTTTACATAATCAATCTCATCAACAACATCGGCATCTGTAAGGCCTTCAACCCTATTTATACCTTCTTCATTTACCTACAAAGTTACAAACTTCTTTAACAAAAACTTCATTTACTTTTGCCTTGATTGTGCAAACTTCTCGTCATCGTCATCACTTAAGAAATTTCCAAAAACCAAAGCTTCAACATCATCATCATCACTGGATTAAGCTACTTCCCAATTTAATCCAATGATTGTGACGTCAATTGTGTCGTCGGCACTTTGCTGAAGTGCATTTGCGCCCCTCGCCTCCCCGTCTTATCTATTTTGCCATAGTTCATCCCCAACCTCAGTAATAACATGAATATCCGTTTCCCCTTCTCATATTTGGATGTTCTCTTCATCATCATCTCCATCCTCATCATCACTATTGTACTTAATATACACTTTCGCCTCTTTGCCGTGAAGATAATAGTACAGAACATCCCTAAAACCATTATCATCATCTAAACTTCTCAATTTATCTCTCAAACCATTTCCAAGAACACAATAAAGCAATTTATGTACTTTGCAAGGCAAATAATTCACTATCTCTAACAAATCCAATATAAGATGCATTCTTTATATCAATAAATATAGTGTCCTCATTTCCCCCCTCATATTCACACTCGTCCTCCCCAATTGCAAAGTTTCCATCGTAGCAAACAATGATAGCAACATAATCCTTATTATAAGCCATGTCTGTAATCAATAAAGAAAAAATAATTAACTTTTAGAAACACAACAATAGACAACAAACAATTGTGCATGGAGGTCCCCGCATTCTTACATAATTTATTAAATAACTACAAAGAGCATTTGTCATTTAGTTTAGTGGGAAGAAATGACCAAAGGTCCCCCATAACAACCACTTTGATCACAG
The DNA here is from genome assembly GCA_014182735.1 of Corymbia maculata. NCBI lineage: Eukaryota > Viridiplantae > Streptophyta > Magnoliopsida > Myrtales > Myrtaceae > Corymbia > Corymbia maculata. The sequence goes on along the minus strand of CM024692.1, from coordinate 29,815,378 downwards.
AAATTTGATTAAAAAATACTACCACAGTCAAAGGTCCCCACAACAATCAGAGGTGCCCACGACAACTACTTCAATTAAAAAAATGACTTGAGGTCCTCATGATAGCCATTTCAAGCCTAGCAAATCACACTTGAACATTACAGCAATACACTTGAACCATATAAATCCTACCGGCACATCACATCGGCATCAACACATCTAAACCCCCTAAAAATCCCACTCACACTTGTCAAAGCAACACATTCAAGCCCTATCCGAACCCTAAAAATCGTATCTCTTCCAAAGTGGTACATTCAAACCCTAAAAACCCCCCTCATGCACATTATGGCAGCACATCGAGCCCAATCAATCACCTCTTAAGCCCTCATTTCCCATCCGACTTCCATATTTCCTAGCCGAGCCCCAATTTCCTAATTCAAGCCTTAATTTTCCCCTCCACAAAGATTGGGGCAATGATGGCAAAAAAAAAAAAAAAAAAAGACAGAGAAGAAGACGTACCTTAGTGGGTGACGACAACGAGCGACAACGGTAACGGACGAGCGATAGTGACTAAACAGTGAGTAGAGACGGAGCTTCAACAACAACGGTGACCATCAGATAAAACAAGACGAGAAAAATGAACGATGCCTTTTGAACGACGAGATACAGTAGCGCAAGAAGAACGGATGGCAAAGAGACATTGTTTATCAACCGGGAAAGAAATAATGCCGTTTCACGTCATACTTACTTGCGTGGACAAAGCGACGTTGTTTGTCAATCCACATGGAAAGTTTTTTTTAAGTTATCGCCCTGTCATTATAAGATGTCCCCGGAAAATGCCAATGCCACATCGGCATTTTTGGTAAAATATTTCGCCATTGGCACTTAAGTGTTCCGCTCTTTCATGATTTTGACACTGATTTTGGCACTTAAGTGTACCATTTGAAAATTTTGGCACCAAAGTATTCACTTGTACCAAGTTTTAACATTCCAGATGTACTTTAGCCCAAAAACAAGGAGGCTGTTAACCATTGTAGACCTCAGATGGGAGTCCCACAGCGATTGGAACCTGCCATACGATCCAAATTGAAGACAAGCAACCTCAAACTGATTATCTGTGTCACAAACCTCAATCGAGACATAGAAAAGGGAGAGGAGCAAGGAGGCGACGGCGATTTTGCGCTAGCTCTGGCAACGTTGGGGGCACTAGGAATGGATTCTGGCAGTGGCAGGTGATGGCAGGGAGAGATTAGGGTTTAGAATCAAGCTCCGTTAGTGATTTTGAGCATAAAGTTCCACGGTTGCCTTTTCTAAATGAAGTTTACATTAGTCTTTCTGCTCTTGCAAATTTGTTCTAAGACACAAGCCGAGTTTAAGAATAAAAGAGTAAACGTCAAACAGGTGACCATGCAATTTTAATTAACTAATGTCACAAATCTAAACTATCCAGGCTTTCAAGTAAGAACGAAAGTTAACCACGGTTCCATTAACAAGGTCCCAAAAGACATACATGTGCCCTCTTTTCCAATTTGTTAATACTGTGATCTCGAGAAAAGTCTAATTCCAAACAGCAAAGCCAATTCCTTATCAAACAGACAATTAGTTTGGCTTCTGAAGTTGCAAACTTATATAAAGAAAACTTCTTTTCATAGCCTTCACAATCTAGTCGCTTCACACGTCATGCTCTTCAAACATCTAGCATCACAAATGTCTAGCAGTCCCAACATGCATCAACAATGGTTTCACTAATTACAGGAATTTTGCAGCTTTTCTACAGCTTTATTTAGGGAAATATAGAGTGCGACCTTGATCAAAGTTGTGAACAAAACATAACCTGATCATTGAGAAGGTTGGAGGCAAAAAAGAACCATTCTCTAGCCAATTATTATAACCACTGAGCTATCATCATGAAGCAACACATCCAGTACACAACAAAGAACAATGGAGTTTGAACCCTGGACTATGTCCAAGACACAACAAAGAAGATGAACCTCTCTTCAATATGAACCGAAGTAAGGGCAAACTGAAAGATTGATGTTCCTCAGTTTTGCGCAGGGCCCTTCCACTTGAAGTTGTCAGCATAAGCCTTTGGCTGCAGTTACCAAGAAAACAAATTAGTAAAAATCAGCAATAGAAATTTCCTAGGCCAGGGAAATATAGATCACTGTGTTTTTATTTACTTCTTCCATTGCTCTATCAAATGCATAAAGATTTATACTCTTTATCCATCATGAATGGAAAACACACAATCCAATTTCTTCTTCAGTGCAATCTGCCATCAGAGGCCTAACATGGTTGTCGTCCACACACTTTGCAAAACACTACAGAAGCTAAATGAGGATTAAGAAAATTATTCTAAACAATTTTCACGGGAACCAAGTCCATGTCTCATGCACTTAAGCCAGATGACACCCTAGAAAATGAGCAATGTACCATAAGGGAAGAGGAAATACTGTACTTCAGGAAGCCAATCACATAGCTACCAGTTGTACAATTTGCCATAAGACTACTTGCTGCCACTTCTCTTCATAGTGCTGGACAGCCATATCATTTAATTGGCAACAAAAGACAGCTAGAAAGTGATTATAAAGATATTTTGATTTTCATAAAGATAAAAATTTATTTTTACGACAGTACAAAGAAAATGTGATTGACAGCTATGATCATCATCATCAATGTAATCAGCCTCCATTGTACACATGGCAGCATTGCCCCCTTTTAAAGCGAACTGGTTTTAAAAATTCCCAAAATCAAAAGATAAATTAAAAGATAGAAGAATGACAATGAAGAAAGGCAAAAAAAAGAGTCAAAGACTGCCCAAGGTCCTGATGTTGCAAGTTGAAGAGAACCAAAGAGAAGGTATGTATAAGGTAACTAAAACCTACTATTCGAAGTTCTAGACTCCAGAGAGTACACAAGCTTTTATAAAAGAATGTCTATAATAAGTCTTGCCCTAATGTGATAGAGTATCAGATCCCCGAAAGCTATCAAGACCACTAGTACAATCAATAGCCTGAAAAATACTACCAAGCAACATGACATAATAACATCAATCTTTGATATTAAAAAACAAAGACCCAAATGATATGTACAGCCAGAACCACATCTTTCCCCACCAGATTAACATTGTCTTAGATAGGCTCTCACACATGCAGCCCTTAGAATGACACAATGTGACATGGCCAAGCAAACAGCAGACATCAGACAGCAGACAGCACACTTGAAAGAACTCATACCTTCAATAAAGGGGTGTGAGGCTTCTTGACCTGCAGAAATAATAAGTGCGTGGTCAATTGTGGCCTTCTGGAGATACCAACTGAGATCATGGATGATACATAAACTTCAAGACAAGAGAGTTGATATAGCATGTCCTCTTAATAATTTGCAAAAGGTAGCACATCAACAGGCTGAAGCACACTTAGCTTAATATAGTGACAATATCCATCTAAATAATCCGCAGGAACAAGCAAAGAATGAAATGTACAGATTAATTTTCTCCCATTTTATCTTGTTTGATGTTTGCCAATGCAAATTGGGAGGTGAAGCATCCAAGTGATTTCCACTTGGGTCGGTTTTGTACTCCAAATCCTATCAATAGAAAGAACCCTCCCCTTTGACCCAACCAACTCATCCGGTCCTGAACATACCTAAAATTTATAAAAGAAAGCCTTTGCATCCCATCTGTCTGTATACTATAAATAAGTACAGAAACAAAGCTTTCATCAGTGGCCAATTTGCTATTCATGCAACTTGCCATTTTCAAGTTTCAGTTTGGAACGCAAGCTCAAGCTCATTTGGAACCATATATGAATATGTTTGAAACATTCATGACTAAATCTCTTGCAATTTGAAATTAAGAACAGAAAGACCGCACAAGAAGCAAGTCCGAACAAGCTATTGCAACTAAAATTGGAACAGGATCTTCCTTGTCTTGTATGGGACAGAAGTATTCTACTCTTTCAAATACTGGAAAATGCCCAAAAACCAAAAAAATAAAGAAAAAGGCCCTTATAGTTCCAGATAAATTCATATGATATGCAGCTAAACAATGACTGTCGGCCATAGTTGTCTTACAACTGTAACATGAAATTTCAAGATCTTTGAACTCTATTAGTCTACAAGCATAAGTCCCTTTAAATACCCAAGAGTAAATATCTGGAAAATCTCAGGCACAGCAACGAATCTCACGAGCATGAATCATAGATGCTTTAGCCAAGTCAATAATAAACTGGAGAAGTCCACACGACACAAAATGCAAGCACTTGGCCCCTGGTTAACATGAACTTGAAATGGCAACTGAAAACCAGCATGCACAAAAGTGGCAACATAGATACAAGGTTGTACTCAGATAAGTGAGAAGGAAACAAAGACTTCTGCTTTCCTCCTCATTCAGGCTTCCATCAATAGAAAAAGAAGGCATCCAGAATGCAGAAGGGTCATGCCGTTTCAAGGTCTGAGAAGAATCTAATGTACAAGGATTTTCTTTTAGTCACTGCAGCCAATGACTTTCAGGTAACAATGGAGCAACCATACAGCTGCACAAAGGTTCTTACTAAGCCAAAAATAATATGCATGACCCGAAATCCTAATTGAAGAGAAATGCATAAAAAGCAAACTGTTATCCTCATTAAATGCTTAGACATCTGTAGGAAGACTTATTTTAACCATAAAAGGGATGCATAAGAACGTGCACAAACCCAAACAAATCCATTCTATATGTATACTTGAGCATAAGGATGAATGCACACTCACTCTCTAAAGGGATTACCAGTAAACCAAGCAAACATGTGACCGAAAGCATCTGCAGAACAGGGATACAAGAGAGTTTAAGACAAATGCAGTGTTATACACATACCACATACTCCCAACCATGTCTCTCAGCAAATGACCTTGCAGCTTCTTCGCTATCAAAACCAAGTCCAGCATCACCAACATTAGCATATGGGTCTCCAGTGGATGTCCAACCCATCAATGGATTTTCCCACCTGTAGACATATCTTGATTAAAAACTAAGATAGCATACTCAAGAGATGAGTATTCAGTAGTTGGCTCGAATAATAGTCACAACACGAGAAGGGTGAATTGGGTTTTGAAAAATAATTAACAAGAAATCAAATTATTAGTAAAGCAAATGAGCAAAAACACAATATGCACAAGTATAAAGAAGAGTTGGGATAGAAAATCGTCCAGGAGATTCAAAGTGGTTCAGCATCAATCTCCAAATTTAAGCCTATAAACATTAGAACATCATAACAAAGTAGTTGGTGAGAGTTTAATTATCATCATTATTAATTGCAACAACAATAAAAATGCTGTGATTTCATAAGGAAAAACCAGAAGTTGTCATGATCACGTAAGAAAAGAATTATGAAAATGTATGTAGATTGTAACACAGCAACCAATCAAAAATCTAACCTCAATTTTTTATGAAAATGCAGATTTATTGGATGTGATGAACTTCTAGATACCTAAATTGAAGAGAGATACATGCATTCATACATTGCGCACCCATGTGTCTCGAGGACATTATACGGGGAGAGAGGAATATATACTCATGATACCCAAAACAAATAATAGAAATTTTGAAGATCTATGGTTACTGGAGCGTCGCATGTTTATTCAACAGAGGAAAGATGTGCCATGTTTGCACTATACAAAGATTGGGAAGTAGCAGTACCCACCATGCACTTAAGTTAAACCAATTCACATCTACAACATAAACCAAGATTTTCCAAACTGAAAAGACCAATCAGATTGCACTACATACTTTTGCGTTGACACAAAGTTAATTTTCCACCTCCCCACTTTCCCTGATCCTTGTTGAGTTGCGGTTCTTGCAGGTGAATATATTACAACCTGCAACAGAAGTGGACTATTAAGGAAAGGTAAACTAGAAAGAGAAGAGACAGCTGTAACTCCAATGAGACGGCTTTCAATGCCACAAATCCCCCATCTTCGCAATACCCATTCTCCCACTACTGGTAAAAATTCCATGAAAACCGACACAACAAGAAACCCCGAAAAACCCAAACCTAACTGCGACTCTGGTTCTCAAAATCCGAAGTGGAGACGCTCCACAAAGCAGCAACTTACAGGTCCATAAAATCGATACAGTCCCCCGGCAAGCCATACCCCGAAGAACCAGATTCGATCTAATTGCAACGATAATAACCCAAACACTTGCAGTGAGAGCGAAGAACACTAAACAAAAAGATCTAATTTTGGGGAAAGAAGTGCGTACCCGCCTGCGTAGGTGATCTTCGGGAATACCGGAGACCATGCCGATCTCACCGGGCTTGATTTCCACCAGTGCGTCGGCGTCGGCGGAGAAAGGCCGCGTCGCCGCCAGCAGCGGCGGACGGAGTGCGAGAGCTCGGCTCGAGAAGCGTTGCAGAGACATCGCCATTTTCGGTGTCGACAATTTTCCTTCGCTCGTCCAAATTCGATTATTAATCTCTCTCCCCCTTCTCTCAAGGGAAAATTTGAAAGGAGGTCCGTGCTTTCAATTTTTTTCGAATAAAGGCTGAAAATTGATCCGTTCAAATAAACACCTAAAATGTCATAATTATTTTAAATAAAAATTTAAAATAATTTATTTTAAATAAATATCTAAAATAATTATATCTATTTCAAATAAAACTTGACATTTTCATCAATTTAATCTTTTCTTTTTTTTTTTTTCCTTTTTCCTTAATTTTCTTCATTCTTTTCCATGGTCGGTCAGCCACCAAAGAGCCCACGACCAGGTGAGAACTCAAAGCAACCTTGCCAATCACTAGTAAGGGCAAGTGAGGCCACCCTCGCCAAATCCAATGCCAAGCCCTTGCTGACTGCGAGCCCCAAGCAAGGTCGACCCTCACCAGAGTTGGTGAGGGTGGCTGCCAACCGCGTGGGAGGCCACCCTCGCTTGATATGGCGAGGGTCGGCCTTGCCTAGGGGCCGACGAGGGCTTAACAACCCTCACCGACCCCATCCAAGTTGACCCTTGCCACTAGCAAGGGTGACCTCACCCGCCTTAACCAGTGGGCGATGAGGGCTACTAAGCCTTCGCCGCCCTACCAATAGCCGCAAAGGTGGCCAAGCCTTCATAGGCCTTTGCAGTCGACAACCACCCTCGCTTGATATGGCGAGGGTCAGCCTTGCCTAAGGGCCGACGAGGGCTTAACAACCCTCACTGACCCCATCCAAGTTGACCCTTGCCACTAGCAAGGGTGACCTCACCTACCCTAACCAGTGGCTGATGAGGGCTACTAAGCCTTGGCCAGCCCTTACCAATAGCCAGAGAGGGTGGCCAAGCCTTCACCGACCTTTGCCAATGGCCACGCTGGAAAAGATGAAAAGAAAAAAGAATTGGACGAAAACGCCCTTAATCAACCGGAAAATTTAGTTGGTCGATCACCGACAAGATCAAGTATTTATTTGAAACAAGTATGGCCACTTTAAGTCTTTATTTGAAATAATCATGACTACTTTAAACCCTTATTTGAAATAATATTCACTTCAAACCCTTATTTGAGAAAATGATAATACTTCGAGCCATTTTTTGAATTTTTCCTTATAAGGATGAGGCTTCCATTCTGCAAGAGAAAAAAAAATTCTCTCTATTTTCAAAGAAAATGAAATATAAGCTAATTACAAAAAAAAATCCCAAAGATGTCATCCATTTACAATTGCTTTTAAGTCATTTATATCATTTCATGAAAAATAAATAATCTCAAAATTATTTTTTTAAAAGTGATAATTTGTGTCGATTGCAAAAAATGAATAGACGAACAAATATTATCATCGCCCACGAAAACGTTTGAACATAAATTGTAATTAATAGTAAACATATTTTGTATTGATTAATCATTTAAGATATATAAGTGATTATTTTTAAGAGATTATTTTTTAAATTATTTATTTTTTGGGAAATAAAGGATTAATACAAAGATATAATAAAAAGTATTGATAATAAATATTAAATAAGGAATGTGATTAAACAAAATGAAATTCAAAATACAAACGCTGTTTTGAATTTATCCGTTCAAATAAATTTCTCGAAGGGAAAATTTCTCAAGAGGCCCGTGCTTTCATATTTTTTTCGAATAAAGGCTGAAAATTTATCCGTTCAAATAAACACATAAAGTGTCATAATTATTTTAAATAATGATCTAAAATGAATTTTATTTTAAATAAATATCTAAAATAATTATATCTATTTCAAATAAGGCCTCACGTTTTCATCATTTAACCTCTTTTTTTTTTCCCTTTTTTTCCTTTTTTCTTAATTTTCTTCATTCTTTTCCATGGTCGGTCGGCCACCAAAGAGCCACGACCGGTGAGAACTCAGCAACCTTGCCAATCACTAGTAAGGACAAGTGAGGCCACCCTCGCTAGATCCAATGCCGAGCCCTCGCCAACCGCGAGCCCCAAGCAAGGCCGACCCTCCCCAACTCGGCGAGGGTGGCCGCCGACTGTGTGAGAGGCCACCCTCGCTTGATATGGCGAGGGTCGACCTTGCCTAGGGGCCGACGAGGGCTTAACAACCCTCACTGACCCCATCCAAGTTGACCTTTGCCACTAGCAAGGGTGACCTCACCTGCCCTAACTAGTGGCTGATGAGGGCTACTAAGCCTTGGCCAGCCCTTATCAATAGCCAGCAAGGGTGGCCAAGCCTTCACCGGCCTTTGCCAATGGCCGATGTTGGAAAAGATGAAAAGAAAAAAGAATTGGACGAAAACGCCCTTAATCAATCGGAAAATTTAGTTGGTCGATTACGACAAAATCAATTACTTATTTGAAACAAGTATGGCCACTTTAAGCTTTTATTTGAAATAATCATGACCACTTTAAACCCTTATTTGAAACAATATTCACTCCAAACTCTTATTTGATAAAATGATAATACTTCGAGCCATTTTTTGAATTTTTCCTTATAAGAATGAGGCTTCCATTCTGCAAGAGAAAAAAAAATTCTCTCTATTTTCGAAGAAAATGAAATATAAGCTAATTACAAAAAGAAATCCCAAAGATGTCATCCATTTACAATTTTTTTTAAGTCATTTATCTATTCATTTCATGAAAAATAAATAATCTCAAAATTATTTTTTTAAAAGTGATAATTTGTGCCGATTGCAATAAATGAATAGACGAACAATTATTCTCATCACCCACGAAAACGTTTGAACATAAATTGTAATTAATAGTAAACATATTTTTATTGATTAATCATTTAAGATATATAAGTGATTATTTTTAAGAGATTATTTTTTAAATTATTTATTTTTTGGGAAATAAAGGATTAATACGAGGATATAATACAAAAGTATTGATAATAAATATTAAATAAGGAATGTGATTAAACAAAATGAAATTCGAAATACAAACGAGTAAATATATACCATGTACACGCACCAATACGATACGCTGGTGTTCATGACATCATAATTGTTACCACATGAGCAATAACCGGAAATAATTCCAGAAAACTCTTGCTTGTAAAAACCAAGGTCATAGCCTTATTAGTTAGTGGAAATTTTTTCAATTAAATGTTCAAAATAAGTAGATAAATATAATGATGAAAGAAGGACCTCCTATAAAATCGTAAGGGTCAATTCCATTAAAACTGTTTCAACCAAAAAAATTCCATTGAAAATACTAAACTGGTATTATATGACACATTAATCTCAAATTAACTTTAATCTCACAATTTGAGATTTTTTATTATATTAATCTTAATGGTAATAGATAAAAATATTTTCATATGGCACTAAAATTAAATCGGTATAACGAACAAAGCATGGTTTTAAGGTAAACCTAAAAAACTGATATCTAGAGGTGAATGGTTCCAAGTTTCATACAGGTTCTACTCGAAATCTAGAAACTACCTGTTGGAACAAGTTTCTTATTTTTTGAAACTCGCATCTTGCTCCTCATTTTCTGAAACCCAAAACTACCCTATTACAAGGTTTCAAAATCTATCTAGATTCCATTTTTATTATTAATTAAACAATTGCAATGAATTATCATCTTTAATAACCATCAATTGCTACTATAATTCACTAAACATAACTTATATTTGACACATAAAAATATGAAAATAAAGTAAAAATCTAAGTCATAAAATGGAAGTTTGAACTAATGATTCCAAATTATATACTCATCATTGAATGCCAATGAATACCCTAGGATCATGGAAAAACATAAATAAATAAAAAAACACAAAAACTTATTCCATGTTCCAATTTCTATATTCCAAGTTTTACCAATGTAGAACTTAAAACCTATTGGTTGATAGAGGTTTCCCAATTTTTAGAACTTAGAACATATCCTTGGAACCTGAAATTAAGGGTGATCGGGTCCAAAGTGGGTAAGGTCTAAACCTGGACCCTGTACTCGATCCTATTATAACCAGTTCCCTTTATTTGGATCGTGTACCCTACCTTGTTTGCACTAGAACCTGTTTTAGATCCAACCATATTTTTCCGATTTGGGATACCCTATTTCTATTGAAACATATTTTGCAACCGTCCAATATCCTATACGGCTTCGAGCTTTATATTAATTCGCAAGAAAACAACAACGTAATCCTCCTCATTTTTATTGAAAGATAAAGCACGTGTAATCAAATACATAAAATTTTTGACTAAACAAAAAACTAAAGATCCACAAGGCTAATTAAAATAAACAAACATCATAAGACAAAAACAAAAATCCTAGCATTGTATAAACATTAGCAACAAACCGGTTTTTTTAAAGGGTAAAAATCGGTTCCAAAACTGATCCAATTCCGGATGGGTGGAGCCCATTCCTAAACTAGTTCCAACCAGTTCCCATGCCTATTTTATGGGTGATCCCGTCCCTACTTGGAATTAGACAAATTCCCATCAATTCGGTTTTCACGTTTCAAATTCTATCATGAAATCATACTCACCCTTATTAATATCTAAGTCGTGCAAATAGCGAGTACACGTGTATTGAATTTTTTCTGTAGCGGTTAAGGATACAAAGGAGATAACAAATAATACCATTGTATCCAAGACTCAATTTTATAGCATCAATTCAAGTGTCTTCATTTCTTCATAAAAACACATTTGACTCTCATCATGCTTTCATAGTCAAGTCATAACCACATAAGGTAAACGTGATTGTTTGGTTGGAGAATTACATGTACTGATGTAAAAACAATTTGATATGTCTTTCCTACATGAATCTCTCCGTCACAATCTAGTCACTAACCTAACTTGTCCCAATCCGATCATTGTGGTTCAAAGATCAAGATTTTGAACATAGTCAAAATCCTAAGGGTTTGATGACAATTTAGTCGCTCTCCCAACAAGATGATTTGTCAAGGTGACTCGTAATAATTTTAAACATGATATCTTAAACATCATTTCAACGCTTAAAGAGGCTCATTTTCTGCACAATTCACCCATGCTAGAGGCAATAGCTCGTGTGAGAAAGCAATCTCAAACCTTCTTTCTTTTTGCTTGTCAAACTCATATGTGTGTGTGCCTTTGTGCCTTTATTGACAAATGACAAACTTGCTCTAACATGCAAATGTCACATACTGTGATTCTTCCATACTCACATACCATTGTGAGTGAAATTTGGGATTATCAAGTGTAGAGTGAGCAATGCAGAAAGAATAAATACAATTGGTCCATGGGGAGTAGCATCATGAGTTCTAGGATAGAACAAGTATATTTCTACGAAGCTTCGAAAGTGGGGTTGGCCTCCCATGCACAAACTGATTAGGAGTTAATATCGTTGTCCTAATGAGGCCATGGCAGACCGAAATTAGTTGTTTGTGCCTAAAGTGTTTTGCTATCTTGCTCAATGGACTAGACACCAGATTTAAACTAAGCTTGGTACAATCCAATATGAATATGCTATCCATTGTACTGTTCTTGGAAATAACTATGAAATGGAGGTTGGCTTAATGTTCTCAACTCACCAAGAGCCATATGGGGCTATTCCACAGCCAAAGACCTATTGGCTTGTGACAAATAGTATCAAAGTAGGATCCCTTCAATTTGTGAGTTTGAGTTGGAGAAACTTTGTGGTCTACCCAATCCTATGAAAGTGGAGAGCGAATCACCAGGGTAGAACATGCTTGGACAAAATGCAGTTGTCAACTATCTTCTAGGATGACAATGGAGGCACAAGCTAAAATCGATTCCTCACCGAATAAAGTAAACATTCTAGGATTGATTTGGCAAATCTTAAGATGGGTCCACCACCATGTTTTCAACAAGGGAAAAACCTCCATTGATTTAATCAGATAAAGAAAGGCTTAGTAGGTGAAATAGGGTGTTGCCACAAGGTGCAAGTGACTCCAAATGCAACACTTGTTAGAGAAAGCACAAGTGACCGAAGATGACCTAACCACTATGATCATAAGAAACTACCAATGGAGAGGCATGTTTTGTTAGGCGAGCGTTGTCATTCAATGTATAATCCATAGTGGTACATCAATGGTTAGGAAATGCAGGGAAGCAACAAAATAGCCCTACAATGACAACATGTGGAGGAATTAAGTAGGGGAGAATGCCGTGGATTGTGATTCTCCTATACTCGCGTACCATTGTGAGTGAAGTTTTAGATTATCGGGTCAAAGTAAGCAATGTAAAAGGGATGAATACATTTGACCCATAAGGATTGGTGTTGAGATGATTGGTATTAGAAGTTCTAAGATAGAACAAGTATATCTCTACGGAGCTCTTAAGGCGAGAGTAGCCTACTGTGCATAAATTGGTCGGGAGCTGATACCACTCTCTTGATTGGCCATGGCGAGCTGAAACCAATTATTGTGCCTAAAGTATTCTGTCGTCTCACTCGATGAATTAAACACTAGAGTTAAACCGGACGTGTTACGATCCAATGTGAAAGGAACAACTATAGAAGGAGGGTTGGCGTAGTATTCTTATCTCACTAGGCACCATATAGGCTATTTTACGACCAACGAACTGCCAGCTCACTATACAAGAGCATGTTCACAAAAATTTAATAACAAGCTTTCAATTGCTTGATGTTCAAGAGAATTAGGTAGAGTCCATACCATTGGAGATGAATTGCCCCGAATCACTTCATTGAAAAGAATTTATCTTGTTATCATCCTCATAGAGATTGCCAATGCAATAACATAGACTAGATGAATTATGATTTATCCATGGGGCATCAACCCTCTAGATACCCAAACTTTTTCTCATTATTTGATCTAGTTCTTGAAATAAAAAATTTCAATGTAGTTTATGTACTTAAAATCAATTCAATACGACCCTTCTAGTCAAATTTGAAGGTATGCCATGTGCCTTTTCTTCAATAATTGTCAAGTAAGCATTGAATGAGCAAAAAAAAAAAAATTATTAGTACTACTAACATGTCATATCTTTTTCTAAGTTAGAAAAAAATGACATTTTCCTTTTCTTTCTTTCATTCTAATTCTTGCTTTCCCATCCTCCCCCACTAACTTCATAGTCGCAGCTCCTCATCCTCCATCACCATTGACTTCACATCTTTATCATGTACTTTATATTGTATTACTAAATGATATTGTTGGGAGCGCAACAAGAATCCAATCCCTTCACTTGAAAAGATGGCCAAGAGGGACCTTAAGTCCAAGCTCATTAACATATTTAGGTGGATTCACATTTACTAAAAAACTTAAACCAATGAATTGGGGGTCAACTAGCATATATATTAAATATTTTACATTAATTATCCAATATGAGATTTTTCTAATACAACTTACACACGTGTCTCAATAATCTCCCCAAATTGAATATCCAACACCCACCTTCATCCCTTATGAAGACTACCATCGGGACTGCGTTGCTATACCAGAATGTCTACCTTCATCCGGGTTTCTTTCTCTATAACCTAACCAATCTATGGTTTCTTTCTCCAGACCGAACCATGAAGGTTGTCATTTGCTTTGATACCATTTGTTGTGAGCATGTAATAAAAGTCTATTACCACTTGGGAAGATCGCCATGAGGAATCCTAAGTTTGAGCTTGTCAATATGTCCAATTGAACCCACTTTAATTCAATGAGTTATGTGCCAATTAGAACATATTAATACTCCACACCACACTAAATATCCTATGTGAATTTTTCTAATACAACTCACGCGTTTATGTTGTTCAAATTAAGATAAAATATTTCCTCATGCTACTTCTAATTTAAAAATATATATATTGATAATAAGACATTCTAGATCCATTGGTTGTTGAGGCCGATGGCGTTCACGATGTTTTGAGTGGGGAGGCTAATGGTTGCAATGCACTGTGGTGTTCCAAATGAAGGGTTTTCTTAAGGTTGGAAGATAGCAAAATTAATTTTGTGTGTTTCCTATTAAAGAAGAAATGTGTGACATGAACCATATGGTCTTCCAATTATAAGGTTTAGATGTCAACTTGAACACATGAAGTTCAGTTAACCATGTCATATGTTGCGTCAAAAGAATTTAGGATTAATACCATGAAAAATCTCAAATTGATACATATATGATAAATTTACCATAAACTAACTTTTTTACTACCAAAATATCCCAAATTATTATGTTTGTAATAAATTAACCCTCCATTGGTTTCCATTAAATTTTACGTCAAATTACCGAGTTAGATGACACATTACAATTGATAAGTGTACTGATTTGGGATTTTACCCTTCGTTTTTCATGAATGTACCAATTTGTGGTATTTTGTGGTATTCATCTAATTTAACGGAGACTAACGGAAGGAATTTGTCACAAATGTGCTAGTTTAGGGTTTTTTGTGGTTAAAAAATTAATTTGAGATAAATTTATCATAAATATATCAATTTAGGGTTTTTGTGATAAAAAAATAGTTTAAAGTAAATTTGTCACAAATATACCAATTTGGAGTTTTTGTGATATTACCTTAAAAATTTATTAGTCTATTTAATAGAAGGATGAGCTTGAATCGATTTCCAAAGGTATTAGGACTACATACAAATAAAAGATACATTCAGGAGCTAGAGTGAATAGGGGAGAAAAAGAATGAATTATGTATAGTATCGGCCTGATTTTGTTTTTAATATTTCTATGCAGATCTTGGGATATAAAGTAGGTGGATACTATCGTCATAGATATTCAACTCTGCCTACTGTGCAGCTCTCACTCAGCCCTAACCATGGAGTCCACCTATCTCCTCCTCCCAGATGAACATGCATCCTCTTCCAGACACCTCCTCCTTTGCTACGTGTAGAAGGAACCCCATTTTCCCCACCTTCTTTCCCCAATCTTCCCAAGGTAAACCCGCTACCCACTCGGTGGAAAGCACCTCATCTTTCTCGGAGACATTGAAGCATCGCATGGCACCCATTAGCGAAGATGTGTCCTCTTCTAGACACCTCTTTCTTTGCTGCGAGTAGAAGGAAATCCCCTGCTGCCCTGCCCTAATTTTCCTAAGATAAACCCCCGCCATCCACTCACTGGATAGCACCTCATCTCTCTCGGTGCAGTAGAAGTACCGCGTGGCATTAACAAGCGCAGATGTGTCCTCTTCCAAACACCTCCTCTACTACGTGCCTGAGAAAACCCCCCCTGCTGCCCTGCCCTAATCCATCCATAATATACCCCTATCACCAAATCAATGAGATAAACCACATCACCCTCCCAACAAAAGCAGTATCACGTGGCCCCTCTCTTGACTGAAGGCCTCATAGCTACAAAGTCCAATCACAATGCAGCAGTACCACCAACATGCCCCAGGAGTCCCAACCAGCTGGAGCATAGCAACCCATCACCATCCTCAATGGCAACAGAGCAACATGCCTTCGAAAGATTGGAATCTCTCTGCAATAAACTTGGTAAACTCCTGCACACCAAAGAACTAGAAATTAGGGATGAAGATTTCTCTACAGCAACTCTAGAGGAATGCCGATTTTCCCTTATGGGCCAAATATACCAAAATCCCAGCATTAATCACCAAGCTTTTCTCACAGCCATGAAGAAAGCTTGGAGAACAGGCACAGTTCTTATGACACCCATGGAACATTGTGTCTTTTGCTTTAAATTCAACAGTGAAGAGGATAAGCAAAAAGTGTTTAAAGGGGGACCTTAGTGTTTCTCTAACTACCCGTTTCTACTAAAGGTGTGGGAACCGGACACTCCATCACATTGCTACAAGTTCACAACATGTGCATTTTGGGTACGCATAATGGGACTCCCAGCTGAATGGAAATCCGAAGGAATTGTGAAGAAAATTGCAAGCAAAATTGGGCAAGTCCTAAAAGTCAGGATAGAGGATAAAGGCCCAGTGGGCCAGCGAGTTGGGAAAGCAAAAATTGAGATTGATGTCAACTCTGAATTAATGGTTGGCCAATCGACAATCCATGGCGGCAAGAAAATCTTATTGGACTTTAAATAT
Organism: Corymbia maculata; assembly: GCA_014182735.1. Classification (NCBI taxonomy): domain Eukaryota; kingdom Viridiplantae; phylum Streptophyta; class Magnoliopsida; order Myrtales; family Myrtaceae; genus Corymbia; species Corymbia maculata. Next base: position 29,799,022 of record CM024692.1, on the reverse strand, counting down.
GAGCAGCTCCCCTTCTACTGCTACTCCTGTGGAAAGCTAGGCCACTACGCTAGCTCATGCCAAACCATCCCATATGTAGAAGCAAACTTTAACAACAAAATTGACAGCACATACGGCAATTGGTTGAGAGCTGAAGTTCAGGAGCATAGTCCATTCTAAGATGTTTTCTATGAGGAAAAAGCAAGTGAAGACAGTGGAAATGTAGCAACAATGGCCCAAGACACACACAACATGCCCCCCATGCTATTGCTCACAGGTGTAGACATGACAGATCCATATAGGGCAAGGACTAGCTCGAACCAGGCCCATACAAAGCCTAAAAATGAGGACTCTACCGCAAGCCAGCTTCAACTGGCTGGTAAAGACATCCCCATGCTCCCAGCCTCCTCTCCACAACAGGCCCAAGTGGGACAACTCAAAAAGAATGATGCTAAAGGCCCAAAAACATCTTCTAATAAGAAAAGGCACATATTTAACCCATATAGTTCCAAAAACATTGGTCTGGACTGGTTGGACTATTCGAAATTCACAGAAATACCTATAGGTCTCATTGATGGAGACTCTAATCGGGTTGTGGTGGCTGGCCCTAAACAGCCACAAGGGGACAAATGAAGATAATCTGTTGGAATTGTCAAGGGGTGGGTACACTCTTGACAATTCACGAAATGAAAGCCCTTATGGCTTTGCATTGGCCCGCAATGGTGTTCTTGATGGAAACCAAGAATCAAGAACCCCACATTTAAATAATCAAAAGGCGACTACAATTTACCCACAGTGAAGTCGTTAACCCGAGGGGTATCGCTAGTGGGTTGGCTTTATTTTGGAATAACCGGGTGGAGATACAAGTAGAGGAGCAATTAGAGCACCTTTTGAACATCAAATGCAAAAATCGAGAAGATGGCAACTCTATGCAAATAACTTTTCTTCATGCACCTCATAATCTAAGTCAAAGATTAGTTGTTTGGGACAAACTTTGCCAAATTAGTTCCTCAACCAGTTTGCCATGGATTTGCTTGGGAGATTTCAACGAAGTGCTCTTCCATTGGGAGAAGAGAGGAGCTCAAGTGGCTGATCAATCGCGCATGGCAGCTTTCCGAGAATTGCTGAATGAATGCTCCCTTATAGATATGGAGAGCAAAGGCTGTGCTTATACCTAGTCTAATACTAGGGAAGGCAAAGAGCATATAAAGGAACGTGTGGACAAGGTTCTGTGTACTGTGGAGTGGCGACTTTTGTACCCGGAAGCTGAAGCCTTTGCCTTACCAGCTATAGGCTCAGACCACAGCCCTATTCTACTCTTGCTACAAGCTGAAAGAGTGAAGAGGAAGAAAGAGTTCAAGTTTGAATAATTCTAGCTGTAAAAGGATGAATGCAAAGAGGTGATTAAGAAAGCATGGGAATTGGTAAAACAACAGGATCGGACACTTCCAAAGAAAATTCATGCCGTGACTGCAGCACTCTCCAAATGGAGTAAAACCTCTTTTCCTAATGGGCAGCAACGCATAGCCCAACTAAAACTGGAATTGCAATACCTGATTAACAGTGAGAGCTATCTAGAAGAGAGAGAAAGAGCTAAGGTTATCAAAGCAGAAATAGAAGGCCTATGGAGACAAGAATAGCAATACTGGGGGCTGAGGTCAAGAATTCAGTGGCTCAAGGGGGGAGACAGAAATACCTGGTTTTTCCATACCACTACCATCCAACGTAGACAAAAGGAATAGAATCTCAAGAATCAAGAAGGAGGATGGTAGCTAGATTTCTACACCCGATCAAATCAAAAAGTTAGTTTTGGACTACTATCAACACCTGTTTCAATCGGAAGGTCAAAGGAACTTTTTGCATGTACTTGATCAATGCACACAAGCGATAATAGGCAAGATGAATAGGCTGCTAGTGGAGGATGTGACCAAAGAAGAAATAAAGACAGCTACCTTTCAAATGGGGCTTGAAAAGGCGCTAGGACCAGATGGCCTAAATGGCCTGTTTTACCAACACAATTGGGACTGCTTGAAGACGGACTTAGTGCTGGAAATTCAAGAGTTTTTTAGGACAAGCCTCTTGCTCCCGGATCTAAACAAAACTAGCATAGCACTTATCCCAAAAACCCAAAACCCCGAATCTTTAGACCAATTCCGCCCAATAAGTCTTTGCAATTTTGGGTATAAAATTAAAGCAAAAGTATTAGTTAACAAGCTCAAACCTATGCTACCCCTGATAATTGCAAAAGAACAAAGTGCTTTTGTGAGAGAAATATACATCCAAGACAACATCTACACAGTCCAAGAGGTGTTACATCACATTCACACCAGAAAAAGAAAAAGAAAATTCCAGGCTATACTGAAACTAGACATGAAAAAAGCCTACGATCATGTAGAATGGGATTTTCTAGAGGCATGCTTATTGAAGATGGGATTTCACACAAAATGGGTCGGGTGGGTAATGCAACGCATCACAACTGTCTCCCTAAGCGTGAAGGTAAATGGCGAGCCCCTACCCTACTTCCGACCATCCCGAGGGATAAGGCAAGGGGACCCCCTGTCCCCTTACCTATTTATCTTGGTGGCCAATGTACTATCTAGACTACTTGGGAAAATAATGGAGGATCGTAGCATGAAGGGGATCAAGCTGAATAGATGGTGTCCAACCCTCTCCCATCTCCTATTTGCTGATGACTCGATTTTCTTTCTAGATGGGACGGTCTGGGAATGTCAAAGTCTGGCTTCCATTCTAAATCAGTATTGTATGGCATCGGGTCAACAAATTAACCTGAACAAGTCAGGGATACACTTTAGCCGCGGCTGTCCCCATCCCCTAATGAGAAATATAGCGCAACCATTAAGGGTACCTATTGCAGCACAAACAAGAAATACCTAGGCATACCCTCATATTGGGGAGAATCAAAAAAACATACTTTTGCTTGGATCATGGGGCGAGTCAACTCAAAGCTAGAAGGTTGGAAAGAAAAGCTGATCTCTCGCACGAGTAAAGAAATCATTCTAAAGTCAGTGGTACAAGCTATACCGCAATATGTTATGTCAATGTTTAAGATTCCTAATTCTATTTGCAAGGCAATTGAATGGAGAATAGCGCAATATTGGTGGAAAAACAGCATGCACAATGCGGGAATTCACTGGAAGTGGTGGGAGGACATAAAGCGTAGAAAGGACGAGGGAGGCCTGGGGTTCAAGGACATGATGAGTTTTAATAAAGTTTTGTTGGCTAAACAAGCATGGAGGTTAAGCACAAACCAAACCTCCTTATAAGGGCGCCTATGCAAAGGAGTATACTACCCACATACCGATATTTGGTGTGCGCAAAAAAGGCAAAGATCTTCCTGGGGATGAATCAACCTGCTTGCAGGGCGAGATGCCATTTCCCTAGCTATGCGATGGATGGTTGGGAATGGTCAGAATATTAAACCTAGGGAGGATAGGTGGCTCCCAACCGGTGTCATACACGGCCCAACAAACCAAAAAGAGCCCTCACTTGTGTCGGGATTTATCTCACAGCCAGAGGGCAACTGGAATTTTCCCCTCATCCAGGAATACTTCGATGAAGACATGGCGAAGCAGATTATGGCTATCCCCCTTAGCCTTCACCCCGGACAGGACGCTCTAATTTGGACCGGTACACATGAAGGCTGTTATACAGTCCAAAGCGGGTACATGATCATTCAATCGACAACAGCAAGTACAATACGCAACATAGCCTCAACATCAGCCCCCCCGCCCAGCAGACTATGGAAAATCCTATGGCACTTACACGTCCCTCCTAAGATCAGATTCTTCCTATGGAATCTATGCAACTCTGCAACCCCTACGACAGACAATCTGTTTAGGCGTAATGTTGTACCTAACCCTCTTTGCCCACTGTGTTGAGAGAGCCCCAAAACCATTGAGCATTTATGCTTCCGCTGCCCCCGAACGCATTCTGTTTGAATGAGCCTGAACCTGCGCTTCCAAATTCCACGCCCGAATTTCAACAAAATAGAAGATTGGCTATTGGAAACGGAACAAAAGGCAGGCTTACCGATCCTAGAGCTGCTGGCTTCTGCGCTATGAGAGCTCTAGAAAGTGAGAAATGAAGCTGTGTTCCAGCGCAGAACCCCACACATAGATGGAATCCTCAACAAAGCTACTGCAACGCTTCACAGTTTCCACGCTTGGTCACACACAGGGGGTCAACCCAGAAACAGAAGAAACCAAATGAGCTTGTGGATTTCTCCTCCGACGCATGCTTACAAGATTAATCTCGATGGGGCTTACCTCCCAAGCGAAACAGACGGCTCGGCGGCCTGGCTATGCTGCAACTCAATCGGACGACTGCTGCACGGCGAGGCTCAATCGATCTCGGCGATATCCCCCTTCCTCGTCAAAGCTTCAGCACTCCTTGATGCCCTAATTTTTCTGAGCTCACGACTAGAATTGCCTTCAGCTGAGGGATCTTCACCCCCTTTCCAAAGCGACGCCGTTTCCATAGAAACGGATTGCCAAAACCTATCTAAAGCGATGGCCCACAACCAGCTTCTCATGTGGGAGGCACAAGGTCAAGTCCAACAGTGCAGGAATTTTCTGTCGCATTTGCCCAATGTTCAAGTCGTCTTTTGTAACCGGGAGGCTAACACTAGTGCTGATTGGATGGCTAAAACCCATCACAAAAGTGTTTACCCTCGGATTGGGTCAAATCCCCCCCAGTTTCTCTGGCAACTATTTTGTGCGATGCCCAACTATCAGGCCTTAATACTTTGGGATAAATCACTACGAATTATATTTCGACCAAAAAAAAAAATTAAGTGGATACTGACGAGGAATTGTCATCTGGAGATTTTTATATGATGCTTCTCCTTATTTGAGGCTTCATCGGAGGAAAACAGGTGATTGGTAATTTCATGCCTTTCACAGGTTCGACGTTTTCAATTACCTCTTCTCTTCAATTACATGGTGTTTTCAACTTGGACCATCTATCTATGCCCTACACAAGTTCCGCAAGGGCATCATGTTGCCGCCGAGCCACGAAGGATGGCGTCAAGGCCACTTGGAAAGGCCAGGGGTGGAAACCCGTGTTCATGAAAGTCACAAGGTCATCTAATTCACTTGGATGTAGCGGCACAAAGCAATAAATTTCAGTAATGTATTCGACATATAAGTGGCCACTATTTTACATCCGCGTGAGGTTGCGGAAATCTAAATCGGTCAGCCATATTTTCAATTTAGGAGAGGACAAATGTTGGAATTCTTTCATTTTAGTAATACTGAGAAGAGTCTTCTCACAAGAGAGATGAAGATAGAAGGCTTCAGGGCAACAAAGATTTACTCCAGTTATCATCAGTAAAATGGGTTTGATATACAATGCACAGCAGCTTTAGAAGTTAATCAAATAATCGGTAACAAGTTAGCAAAGAAAGCCTCACCAACACAAAACAATCCAGAATGTTACTGTTCAGAGATTACACACACAGAAAACCACAACTCATGGGGAGTCTCCTCTCAGTTCTTTGATTTTGAATGCTTAACAAGCCAATCTATGACAGAGTCAATGTTGGTTGAATTTTTGCATGATATCATGAAACAGCAAACTTCTCTGTCTGTAATCGACTTCAGTCCCCTGCACAAGGTAAGGCACGATTTTTAGTGTCAAACAGACGGATTTTTTAAAACCAACAACAATACTTTCAGCAGCAAGCAGACACTACTGGGAACTTTGGAATATATAAGGGAAGTTATAAGGCATCTTACATTTGATCCATCAATGCTTGTTTAGAGAGAGCTCCAGGTTTGTCAATCTTGTTCCCCAGTACTAACAAAGGAATACCATTTAGAGAAGGTTTGCCCAGCAAATCGTGAAGCTCGCTTTTGGAGATGCTCAGATTATCAGGATCAGCAGCATCTACAACATAACTGCAGGATACGCAAGCAGGGTTACTTACTTCATTAGTTTCAAATTACCTTTATTGACTAAGTTCAGCAAGGAAACACTTCTTTTGATGACAAATAAAAATAGGAAGCTCTGCCAAAGCATTCAGAGCACAAGCAAAAGCAATTTCCTGCAAGCTAATGGCTTTAATAAAGCCAAAATGATAATTGTGAATGTGTATGTATAACATGGCATATTATAGGTGTCTGTATGACAACAAAACAACTGGAATGTGTGAATTTTCATTATGACACCAGCAGGGAACTGACGGCAATTGCAGAGGACCCCTTAGCACTTAAAGGTCCTAGTTACTGAAATGCATCCATAACATAGCCATTATTGTCTAACACATCTCACAACCTTCATTATTTTGTGAGGTTTTTGACCAACAGATCTGCAACAGAAATATTTCTAGTCTCCACCACCAAAATCTTCTTGAAGGCAGAAGGAGAAAAGAAACTTCATCTCTGTGAACTCTCTGTACAAACTACACTGAAACGCTCATCCATCATCTACATATATCCATTTATTATTGAACAAAAGGTATGAATTAATTGTGCCTCCTACAATACAAAAGTTAAGGGTATGAAACCAGCCATCTCTAAAATATGCCAGAAAGATTGAACTCCTCAAAATCCTTTTCTATCCTTTTTCCAAAAACAACCCAAGACAAAAAACATCTTAATGGATTGTTGAATGCTTTTCTCTGCCTATTTTCTGAGATATTCAATGTTTTACATTCTCAAAAGTACACAACAAACACGTGAACTTCTCTCATCTAATGTCTCCCTACCCTCTAAAATCAGCTCTCTTCTTCCACCCAGCCTCCTCCATCAACCTCTGTATTTCGAACAGCTTCAAAAGAAGGCAACTTGCTTATTTAAGTAAATATAGTGACCGAAAGGCACCACACAGAGTATCTAATGGCCACTTTTTATCAAAATATAGCACTCTTTTTCTCAAAACTCCATGACAAGTTTTAGTTAACTAGACCTGTTTGTGTCAGAAAAATGAACACAGAGAAAGTTGTTCCATTCAATAAGCAAAAATTATTTCAATAATAACTTTGAATGAGCAATATAGCTTTTGATCACTTGGATTGCTCTCCGAAGTCCAAAACAAGCTGCCTGTATGTGGCAGAATAAGTAGATGGAAGTTTGATAATCCTCTTGGCTATTCTTTTGCAACTTGATGTGTGAGTCTAGGGTTGATGTATTTCTAAAATGCTCTTTTCAAAGGGAATAAGGGCCACTGTTCAAGGACTTTGTCTGCTGCCTCCTACTTTATCTCAGGTTCTGGATAATACTAAATTCTTTTAAATATGACACCAGACTAAATAATCCTAAATTTCTACTCTGGTCTCTATACATGAATATTGAGTACTCCATTATGATGCTTTCACCTAAAGCTAAATAAATACTGGGACCATGGTTTACAAGGAAAACATGACTTACATAACCAATTAGAGATGCGTTGGTTAGTGGAATCACCAAATGATCATATTTATCACCGATGAAAACTTCACTGATAACAAAAGCAACTGTTCCCACTTGAGCGATGGCCCTCTATGGTTGCTGTATCAGTCTTTCATGGAAAGCTAGTTTAAGTTCCAGGGACAACTAGTTCTGAACATTGATAAAAACGATACACCTATAAGCCTGGGGCAATTATTCCCACTTGAGTGATTACTCCATGATTATGGAGACCAGTTTTGACTCCACCAGATTAAAACAGTCAGCAGTTTTCATTTCCATGAAGAAACAGACTCAGCATCAAACATCATACATCAACCACAACATCAGCACTAATTTGAGCAAGATACAACATACTGCTGAAAATAGACAGATACAGAAACTAGTAAATAATCACACTGTTTGTCAAGATAATCCTATTTCCACTGTAGAAACCCACTAAGTAATCTAGGATGATGACAGTCAGCAAAAGGAAATGGAAGGGGCATTCTAGTTTTTACAATCTGGTTCAGTTCCCGAACTTGAAAATAATTCTCCAAGCTTCTTCAAAGTGAAAAGTCAACAAATTTGTTAGTTGATAAATACTCACATGGTAGTGAGCTCTACCCTATTCAGAAAGTCCATAGCAAATCAGCATTTCTTAATGAAAATATGCACACTCGGAACCCGTTGCAATTAAAACTTAAACTATTAAAACTTAAACTATGTCCCTGTCTAGACTCACAATATGTTTTGTTGTGACATCTTGCAATACCTATTGTACAGAATCAACATCTTACTTTCTAACATCTAATTTGAATAGTCACTGTTGAAATTCCATTTGCATTTGCATGAATCTTAACTCCTTTTATGTATGTTAAACATTGTATTGCAAAATGCAAATCCTAGACACTACTCAATTTAGTGACTTCTATAAGCATAGCCATACGCATGCAGAAAAAAGAGCCAAAGATGTCAGAAAAGTCAACAATAAGAGTTTTTCAAATCAAAGATGAGCAGGAAAGAGGTAGAGTTCCCATACACAATAGCAGAAACAGCACGACAGTATCGCTCCCACATGCTGCGAAACCTAGGTTGACCTCCAAGATCCCACAATTTTATTGTAACATTTCCTTTGGTAACTTTCCTCATGTTAAATCCCACCTGAAAATCAGATTCAACAACAATTTAAAAGGAGAGAGAGAGAGAGATTACACAGCAAAAACATATTTGGAAAAGAATATGGAGGAAAAAAGGCAACTTAGAGATTCTATAAATTGCTAGACAAAGAAAAGAGCACAATTGAGCAGTCAAAAGTATATGTCAATTATGGCAAGGAATTGGAGATTACTCACCGTGGGAATCATGTCCTCGCTGTATCCGCCGGTCTAAATAATAGAACAGCAGACAATGAAATGAGCACTGGAACTTAAAATCTTAAAACAAGTTGAAGCACTCAGGTTACACATATTAATTTACTCACAGCAACAACATTAACAAGTGAAGTCTTTCCGGCATTCTGGAGTCCTATAAGGGATAGCTCCATTTCCTGCTTGAAGAAGAGGCTGCATATATATAAATTACTTGCATGAGCAGTGAGGCAAGGATTATACACAAAATTCAATAGCATGAAGAACTGCAGACAAAAAAGAAGATGCCTGATATGTTTTACAAGATCATAGGCTTTTCCGTAACAAGAAAAGGTAAAAATATAACAAGAACTAGAGCTCATCATTTACAATTCATAGCATTTATGCGGTGAATTCACACTAGACTGGGCAGAGGCCATTTCCCTGGATACCCAATGGAATTGCACATAGGCTTGTGGGGTACAATATACAAACAAGACCACTGTCAAAACCGAAAAGTAGAGTGACCACTAATGGTCTACTTGGGACCCTGAAGAATCCTTTTTGAGCAACAAGATACAATTTAAGGTGAAAGATAAAACAACAAGAGCAACGGATGTTCCTCATGTCAAAAATCTATCAAAATTGAAAAACAGATCTCAGTATCTAAATAAACCTATCACAAAAAACGTAGATAAGGTTCACCCTCACAAGATGCTCAAATCATAAAGGTGTTAACCATGCAGAACTACTCTTTGAATAATATTCTACCTCACAGACCTTAAAAGAAGCAGCTATTCACATTGGAAAATTTGGTATAATCCAGAAAATAAAAGTGTAACAGAAACATGTAGAGCAAGAATACACAAGCATTTGGCAGCCTCAAGAGACTGATCCTGGTCATCAGATTGACTAGTAGATTGTCTTTGATACTACAAACAACAGATTGGAAAGTCTTCATTCTCTGCAATATGAGCTTACCCTTGGTCAACTGTCAAGACACTGTGTTAGTGAACCTAGGCTGTGATCAACCAAAGAATCAGGGTGTTGCCATATCGTGGCTAAAATAAAAGGAGTTGTACTTGTCTTCCTTATCTGCTTTATGCATCGGAATCCACTTTAGCATTGCAAAACAACCAGGCATATCTCTAAATACAAGTACCATGAGAGAGAACATAGAAGAGAAGAGAGGCTTCCAAATATAGAAGACAGCCATCACAACTTTCAGAAGACACCAACCAAATTATGTGTTAAGGAAGAAGGGTGCTGTGCTTTAGCTAAAAGGCAAGAACGCCCACATTTTCTGCATAGTTTGCAGAGAACCACCATAGAATTTTTCTAATCTAACAAATGAAGTTTCATTTCCCTTATAGATGTCTGTAGTTTCTGATAGAATCATGGACAATCAATAAGGTCAAGTACTTTGCAGATTACTCTACTCTGATAAAGTCTGTCCAATCTAGTCTATGCTAACAAAAGAGCACCACCAAAGATAAAAAACTAGCTCATGTGGTTTGAAACTGTTTATAGTGCAATAAAAACATCATCTTTTGAGATAAGGAATACACAGACGTAGATAGTTGCTTAATTTCTCCACCCACCATTCCCATTAAATCCTTACTACAGCTGCAAACTGCATGAATCTTATATATGGAGGATACAAAGACATTGTCATGCCATGAGGAAATAGCAAGACTAAATATCACAACTTTTGACAAAACTTGAGCACATCAATCTTCACGAGAAAAGCAATTGAGTAAAATTCCATTTTGAAACTACCCAAAAAAAAAAAAAACATAATTAGCTCCAAAATCCAAAAACACATAACGCTTGACCGCAATTTTGCCATATTGATCAAAACTGGAGCTGTTTTAGCTATGAAAAGAGTGCCACTGGAACATGACACACCGGTCGCCACGCCTAAGACACATGCTAATTACCGGCATTCCGACGAAAATGAAAATCCTTCATCCCGCCTTTCATCGTATCCCGCTGCCCAGTTGACAATCGAAGCAGCCAATGCAAAACAAGAACCCAGAATCGTCACACAACACGTGGACGACGGAACCCGGGCTCCCTTCCCATCACGCGCGATACAATTGAAAACCTAGCGCCCATTTCTTCACCGGGGGGGAAAACAGTATACAAGAAAGACAAGAAGCATTCCAACGACGGAGGAAAGACCCTTTCCTCCATTTGCAACTACGACAGGTCAATTTTACCGCCCACGAATCTCAAAGATGTCAAGATCGATCCAGAAACGCGAATGCGTAAAAAGAAGAACAAGGGATGAAGACGAGGGAGACAAACCTGCGAAGCCAATTGAGAAAAGCCTCCCAGAGCCCCATTGATTGCAGAGGAGAGAGAAAGGAGAGGAGAGAGAGAGAGAGAGAGAGCGAGAGACGATTTGAAAAGAGACGGATCTTCGACCAAAAAAAAAACAAACTGGAAAGGAACTTTCGTTCCCTCCCCTTCCCTCGCTGCGCTCGCGATTCCCACCGTATGTCTACGGCGATCCTTGTGATTCTGATGAATAGCAGATACGTATGAAATACGACGCCCCTTCTTCCTCTTCGCTCTCCGGAATCAATCGATGAATGGTCGTGCGCTTGGAGATCGCCACGGCGTCGTTTAGCATCTCACGGTGCGATCAGCTCCATTTATCACTCCTATGTTCCAGATTTGATCCATAGATTATTGCAATCCTCACGCTAAATGACCCTGTTAAAAATAATTAGATTTACCTCAGTAATCCCCATTTTCACATGAAAAAAAAATTGAGAGTTCGAATCTTTACTTTATAAAGAGAGTTGGGATAAAAATAAATTATTTCATATATAATTGTTAAAATTAGTAGAATAAAGTTGAACTTACCTTTTCAGATGATATGCCTCTAAAAAATTTTTGGATCGACTTCAAGTGAATTTGAATTGACCCAACCAAAAAGCATTACGATTTTATGTTGCAAGTTATTTAACTAGCGTGGGCTGACTTTTGATTTATTCAAATTTAATTTTTGTCATAAACTGGTAATTTCTTTTGCCAACAATTAAGCAAAGTTATTTTTTATTTGGAACAAACAAAAGATGTTAGTCATCACAAAGGTTTAAATAAGGGTGAGCGGTTAAATTCACGAGGTTTCGCTTTAACCCAGAACCTCTTTTTCGGATACAAGTTTCTTATTTTTTGGAATTAGGAACCTACTCATCGAACGTGAAACCTAGAACCTAACCTGCTATAGGTTCCAAGGTTGGTTCTAACATGTTCTTGTTTTCATCTTTAGTTAAGTAACAAAAATAATAAACACAACAATAAAAATGAACAAATATTTTATTCTCGATTGCCTGAAAATGAGTGTCATGTGCACATGTCAAATAGTATTAAGGAAATTTTGTAATTTTAATGCATTAATTACTCTCGTATTATATAGAATTATTATCTTGAAATAAACAATTATCCAATATAGCGTATCAAAAAAAAAAACAATTGGAGTTTCCACTGGCATTATAGTTTATGAAAATAAAATACTCAATTATAAAATAGAAGTTTAGATTAATAATTTCAAATTATACACTTATCATAAAACATGTTTTGTAGAATACCTTAGAATCACGTTAAAATATAGATTAAGAAAAACATAAAAATTTATACTAAATTATAAGTTCGAGTTACAGATTCCAAATTCCAGATTGTACTAATCAAGAATCTAGAACTTACTCTCGAATACAGATTAATCTGAAATAGTCTTCAAGTTTCCACTGATACCTGTATCAAATTTTAAGTTCCACTTTAGAATCATGCTCACTTCTAATTTAAAATCTTTTGAACGGATTTTTTCTTTTTCTTTTTTTGTCGTTGGTCAAACGCTCCGCGCCTGCTAGTGCGAAGTGGGGCCCGGAGTCGTCAAAAGACGATGGACGGTCGCGTATCCGACGGCCGCGAATCGGCGTGCGGCTTGACGATGTGGACACGTATGCACTGGACGAAGCATCGCCGACCGCACGTCTCGTGCTCGATGGGCCGACGACAACCAATCAGAGACGAAGATTCCGCGGGACAGTCAGGCGGGCGGAGGAAGCTCCTTCGAGCTTCCCGAATTTTTCTCAAAATCTCAGCCTCGCGTCCTCCTCCGCCGCGCGTCTGTCAATCACGCGCCAGTGAAGGGTCGCCACGTGGACGGCCGCGCCCTGCCGACGCTGGATTTTGGAGGGTTGAAAACCACGCGCGCCCTTCGCCGCTTGCGGTCTGCGGCTTTTAGTCGCTGCAGATAAGACATGTTGATGGCGAGCGGGCTCATCTGGCGGGGCCCACCTCAGCTGGGCGGTTTCTGGAAAATGATTACTTTTTGGCTGTCCCACTTCCTTTTTATCCCGCTTTCTTAGGTTCGCTGACACGCGGTGTCTTTCGGATCGACTTTGGCGCTCCCAACGAATCCGGAAAAATAAAGATTGACACATGAAAACCTTAAATCAATACATTTACATTAAATTTATTTTAAATTTATTTTTTAATTATGAAAAATCTCAAATTAATTCATTCACGATAAATTTATTCCAAAATAATTTTTCGACTATAAAAAACCTCCATAACTAATATATTTATAAAAAATTTACATTATATTAATTTTCATAAAACTAAATTAATAACATAAAAGGTCATAATTCATCACAGATGTACTGACTTTTGGGATAAATTTGTCACATGTTTATTAATTTAGAATTTTTCTTGATATTAATTCAAAAAATAATATTATTTTGACTCTCTAGACTTGATGCGTTTAAAATTTTACTTCTAAAGTATTTGCACGCATATGCTCGTTCCCAACTTTGGGATTTTTTGTTTGTTTGTTAAGCAATTAATTCTATGTATAATCACTACTTGAAAAGTGAATTTTTTTTTTACCTAATTTTCTTAACGAAGGTTTGAGAAACTCATTAACAAAATCCATCATATCAAGGGGGTATTCGTGAATGCTTACTAAGCATTACAACAAGGAGACTTTACGGTTTTCGGTATTCTAACTTTTCTCGTGATGCATATTAGTAAGATTTTGAAAATCGAACATTTTCTAACATTTTTTCGTTCAATGATCCTTCAACGTGACTCATATAATAATGTAACTAGGAATAAATAAAACTTTTAACAAAAAATTTTGAACGAGCACATATTTGATATTGAAGCTGTCATGAACGCCACTGAAATTGGAGGTGGAATAATTATTCACTAACTCCAAAATTTACAATTAGATAATAGAGAAAATTTCACAAATATCGAGAAAGCAAAACTCCCAGATCTAAAACTAGATTCGAAGAGTAAGAAAAGAGACAAAAGGAAATAAATGAAAAAGTAACTAGGAAAGGAGGAAGAGATTTAGGTCAAATTTAAAGTAGAAAAAGAGTTCAATAACATATCAATTCAATTTGATTCAGTATTCGGTTTTTTTTTTCTTCTATTTTTGCTTTTTTCCTCCATACGATCACACCCTGGGAAAAATCGAATTTGCCCTTTTTAAAATTCCTTGACTTGAATACTCTTTCAAAAACCTTCACCTCCATCGTCCACGGTTTCCCAATCTCACCTTTGCCACAAACCACCTTCCACGGCCGCTTGCCCCTCTTGCCGTCGCACCCAGCCTCAGCCGTTGCCACCATCGACCCCTTCTGAGGTTACCCATGGCTCGATGGAGACCAACACAACCATGGCGACAACTCAACTAAGACTGGCTATGAGGAGGGGGCTTCACAGTGAGCAAATGGCGGCGAGCACCGACTCCAAGGCTTTTGATGGGCGATGGCGAGCTAGTCGGCGTCAACAAGGGAAGCAACTGGTGGTGGAGGTGGTCGACGGAGAGGGACTCGTGAGATCATAGCCCCTATACCTTCGGGACAATGATGAAGATTGTCAGTACGATTAGGGCTTTGTGATTTTGAGAGGGGTAGAAAAGGAGAGAAATTGATGGCAATTTTCGGTTTGGTTCAGATCAATCAACTAGACCAAAACTATCCAAATCGAAATAAATAAAAGAAAGAAGAAGAAAGGTTACTTTTTCATTATTTGAACCAAAACGGAAAATCAAACTAAAAATTCACGAAATTCTGATTTTGTTCGGTTTGATTTTAATTTCAGTTTCAGTTCTAACATCCCTAATATCAATAGTCTATGCTTCATTTTTTGGTCAGAATGCTCTACGCTTTAAATGAGTCGTAATTTAGTCTTGTTTCACTTCAAACATTTTATTGTAGATGTTAGATAAAAATCAGTTTTTTTTTTTGTATATTAAGGCGAGAAGAGTTATTTATTCTATTTAAATTCCCCATATTTAAAAGAAATAAATTAAGTAAATGGTGTTATAAATCAGCTAAATTTTTCTTAAAATTCATACATTTTTCAAACTAATTGAATTTATTTGTTTACCATAATATTATTAGCACACTAAATCAATTACTCAATAAAATCGGTATTAATTTACTCAGCAATCATATACTTATGAATAAATCGTATATTTAAAGTGGACCTTATTCAGTTAATAGAATAAGCTAAGTAAATGTATTTTTCTATTTCACTTTGATAAATATAAATTTAACTTTTTCTATAGCTAATATGGTTCAAATTTCACTGTAAAGTGAAATTTATTCATGTGATAAAATAATGAAACTGCAAACTCAGTGAATTTTTTTAATTCAGCGAATTTATTATATAATAATTAGGCTATACTTGACAACCTATATTTATAAATAGGGGCAAAATTGTAAATTAAATGGATTTCGTTAAAAACACAATTTTTAAAAAAATAAGCTGTATTATGTCAGAACATGTCTAAAGATATTTTCTATGCATTCACAGTTTTTTCAAGGCTAAGCTCAAATATTTGAATTATTGACAAAAAATACAAAAACTGTATTACCAGATTCAAGCTCGTGAACTTGACACGAAACTCATGAAGAACTTTTTTTTATTTTTTATTTTAATAGGGATGATTATTGTTTTGCCGGAATTGTTTCCTAAACGAAATATTTTTATCAAAAGTAATTCTTCGACTTTTATTTAAAGAGACAAAGCTTATACACTAACTCCAAATAGAAATGGCATTGTACAATCCCAAACTAGCCAAAGCCCAAAAATTACAGACTTTTTAACATAACAAGATGTAGATAAACCAACACAACTTGAGAACATAGATACAATGTAGGAATTTAATTGACAATGCAGCACCGGAATAAAAATATACACCAAAATTTAATCGATGATGCAAACCTAAGAACTACGGTAAAGAAAATTTACAATATAGTGCAGGATCGATAAAGATAATTTAAAGATAACATTTGGTTTGATTTTTGCGAGAGCCCTTGTTGTGCATAAGCGGTTCCATGATTTGGTTTTTTGTAACAACGTGCGTCCTGCAATATTGCTTTCAGGCGGCAACTATTCCCTTCAAAAATGTGTCTTTAGCCTCAACTGTTTCGTCGATTTCAAACTTTAATGCAACTTGTTAATATCCCTTCAATAAAATTTCATTGCAAATGCTCATATAAGCGGCTATGAATTATCCGTTATCGAACCGCTAGGGGTTGCTCCACACTTTTTCATATGGGAAGGGAGAGGTGGGAGTTTGATTCTCTACCTTCTCAAGAGGCTAGGGATGGGGGATGTTTAGGCCCCATTTGGTTCGACTTTGGGCAAATGTCCTTAAGAAAATGCAAATATCTTTGGGCTAAAGGAAATTTGCAAAATGCATATAGCATTTGATAAATTATAATTTTACATTGCATTGCGAAATAACTTTGATCTAAATGACGTTTGGTAAATACTACATTTTACTTTTGCTAAATTTTTTATTAAAAAATTTCTAAAGATTTTTCTTTTTAATTTACTCACCGGCGACTAGATCTAGCCACTAATCAACCTCCGGCCAAATCGGCCACCAAACAGCCTCACTTGAGGTCGCACGACCTTAAGCGTTGGTTGCCTAGGTCACATGACCCAGGCAACCCTCCGCTAGGTCGGAACCTAGTTCCGCCACCTAGGTTTGCGTGACCTAGTGAATGGTCGCTTGGGTTATGCAACCCAAGTGTCGGAATTGTCGCTCCCGTCGCTTGGGTTCGTGACCCAGGTGATGCTTGCGGTTGCACGACCTAGTTCTGTCACCTAGGTTCGCGCGACCTAGCGGATGGTCGCTTGGGTTGCACGACCCGGGTGATGGAATCGTCACCCCGTCGCTTGGGTTCACGACCCAAGCAACGCTTGAGGTTGTGTGACCCGGGCGACGCTTGAGGTTGCACGACCTCAAGCCACCTTGCCTCGAGGTCATGCTACCTTAGGCGGGTCACCCCTCTTGGGCAATAGTCATTGGGGTTGAGTGACCCCTTAGGCAGCAATCGCCGGAGTTGGGACTCCTTGGCCGACGGTCATTGGGCACATTTGCTTATTGGAGAAGATGAACACTACTGCTATGTGACCAGTATAAGCTTGTATTTTGAAGGTGCAACTTTCCAAAAGAGTTTCGGGCTTGTCTTGAATTAAAGGCCTTTAGAGCTCTTTAGAAATGCAATTACATCTAGCCAAAGTCTTTCAAAAAATCGAACCAAACAAATTTGCATTTGGCCAAGATCATTCAGGGGCCCAAAGCCCCTTCGCAAAACCGAACCAAACGGGGCCTTAGTTTCATGTGTAGATTTAGACTTTTATGCTTTGCAAAGAAGAAAAACAAAAATCTAAGAGTGAGTTGAAATAAAAGTAGAACGAAAAAAAAACTATTTGTCACTAAGACCACCAAACACAAGGCATCAGTGAATACCAATGTCAATCAATATATGTTGATCCCTATACTTGTCAATGAGTCGGCACATTTATAGTGATACCCACATGCTATGCATGTGATTTTCTATATTCATGTGTCTTTTATGTGCTTGTGCCAGATAGACAATATTTTAGTGCCAACAATTATACTAAATAATTAATAAACTTTAACTCAATGTGCAATGTCATTTTTGAATATTTAATTTGTTCAATGTAATTTCCAAACTTTAGCCTAATATAGAATATTATATCTAAACTTTTAAATTATTCAATGTGGCCTATGAATTTTTGGTACATGTTCATTTAATCTTTGAATACATAAAAATATTTAATATTATCCATAGACTTTAACCCGTAAAAGGATGACATTGTGAAAAGCACGTATTGAAAAAAGATTGATGCTAATTCACATGACGGCAAAAACTGTAAAATATAGTCCAAATGTTACGTCCAAGATGTCGGTCATTTTGGCAATATAACAATTCTCGAATCGGCTCTCTCCTTTTCCTAGATTGAATGCGTGTGCGCTCGTGTACGTGGATTCATTTTCTACATTATCTAGTACAAATTAACAGACCTTTAAGCTATTTATTTGTGCCTTACTCAGCGTCTTACTTGATCCATGATGTCAGTAGCAAGAGCCTAAAGAGGCGAGCATGAGTTATTGGCCCAAATCACCCATGAAATCGTAGTTTAGGGAAGAAAGTAGCTGATGGTGGAATTGCTATATTGACATCCATAATTTTTCTTTTGAAAAAAATCAGTTTTTGTCGGTAAAAAAAACTTGTTTATTAATTCATTTCCTATACTGAATTGCAAAAATTATACAATTATCATATTGTCCAGACTCTAGAAAGGTGTACGTAGCTCTAGGCCTCCCGATTCAGCCGTTACAAATTTTCAAAGAATTTGCCTATTTTTCAATTTTTTTTGGAAAAAATCTAAAAAAGGGCTTGAAGTATCTACATTTTCTCAAATAAGGGTCTAAGTGGACCTTGTTTTAAATAATGACTTAAAGTGTCATTGCTTTCTTAAATAAGGATTTGAAGTGAATCTTGTATTAAATAAAGTCATGAAATAGCTATGTTTATTTCAAATAAGAGCCTAACTTTTCGATGATTAAATGTATTTTTATCATTTATCATTTTTCCTTTTTTCTCCTTTTTCCTTCTCTTTTTTTTTTTCTTTCTGATTTTTCTTCTTCTTCTACAACGTTGGCTAGTTGGTCACCAGCGATACCCATAAAAGGCTGGGCGAGGGTCGCCCTTACCTGATCCGGCGAGGGCCACCCTCACTAGCCATAGGTAAGGGGCGGCCTCACTTAGAGAGGTCGGCCCCCATAGCCAACTGTTGTCGTTGGCTATAGACAAGGGCCTGTTAGTCATGAGTAAGGCCACCCTCGCTTGCCCCCAGTGAGGCTGACCTTTATCGGATTTGGTGAGGGGGGTTTCGTAATTGGCCACGAGGGGCGACCTCCCCAGGTGAAGCTACCCCTCGCGGATTCGGCAAGAGTGACCCTTGCTTAGTCCTTTGTGGGCGATGTGGTTGGCCACGAGGGGTGCCTTCCCCATGTGAAGCCGCCCCTCACTTAGCCCTCCGTGGGTGTTGCTGGTGGCCAGGTTGGCGGGTGGTGAAGAGGAAGAAAAAGAACTAGAAAAAAAAGAAGAAAATTTGAATGAAAGTACTCTTTAGCGGTCGAAAAATTTAACCGACCATCAACTGGCGAGGTGAGGCCTTTATCTAAAACAATCATGACATTTTCATGCATTTATTTGAAACAACCAATGTGATTTTGTGCCCTTATTCGAAATAAAGTTTATTTCAAGTCCTTAATTAAAAAAAAAAAAAAAGAAAAAGAGAAGATTTATTGATATCTTTTTCTGATTTTTTTTTTATATTATGAGTTTTCTCGTAATTTCAAAAAATCAGAACTTTTTGTCGATTCTCGCAGCCGTTACTTAAAAGGTATTTACAAAATGAATGTATCAAAATAAGCCCCTGCCACACAAGCATTCATTGCAATTTGTGAATTCGAGATTTTCTGACATGATCTATCCAATTCAGTCCTTGCAAAAGTGTATCGGTTGTAATTCAGTCAAGGACCCGGAGTTCCGCAGTGATTTGACCCTAGCTCGAGTTGTCTCCCTATCTCACCAACTCGGAAACCAACTTCACAAAGGAAAATAAACGGACGATCCGCGTGGGCGTCTATAATTGGTCAGGAGGCTTAGAAGGGCACCCACCGTTTCTTCCGTTCGAGTTTGGGGCGGTCGTTGTGACTTGCGACGTACCTTCCCCACGTTCAATCTAAATTAATAGCCAATCATAGAGAGGATTAGGCCTAATTATTTGGGGGTTACGTAACCACTTCTCTTCTATTATCATGAGAGGACAAGGAAATATTTATTGCGACAACTACCTCTCATGGATAGGGGGTTCGGACTAATTATAGATTACAGGGCTAATTAATTGTTAATTAATTGTAGGGACGAAGCCTTGCATCTTAACTGAATTCTTTCTACCAGCACGAGATTTTGAGTCTGCCATGTCTACCGTTTTGCGATTGAAACATAATTTTGAAAATTCACTTGGAGCAACTGTCTTTTCAGGAGATAAAAATAATAATTAACTAACGAATTGTATAATGTCAATATTTGGAAAACAAAAAAAAATCAGGGATGATTAAAATTTTAAATTTATCGTCTGATGGTTAATTCAATCATAAACTTTTTAATTTTGTCAATTTAGTCCCTAAACATTCTAATAATTTGCCAATTTAGCTATAAACCTGTACAAGATTTGAAATTTAGTTATTTTGACTAATTTTCACCTTAAAACGTTAATGTAAATGCTAACTAGCTTACATGATGTGGTCAGCACTTAGATGAACAAATTTTGTATTTTCTAAAAAACCTAAATGCTTACTCTTTTTCTATTTTTTTCCTCGCTTGTGGCTGGTGAGGATTATAAATATCTTTCTAGCCTTCACTCGTGGGTGGTCACTAGCCATGGTAGAGTATTGGCCATAGGTGAAAGGAAAAAAAATAAAATAAAAATTGAAAATGTTAGAATTTTTCTTTAAAAATATAAAAATTATTCATGTTAGTGCCAATCAAATTAGCAATTTTTGGCTAATTTTAGCTAGAATAACAATGTTGACAAATCATTAAAAGATTATGTCAAAATTGACAAATAGTCAAATTGTTTAGGACTAATGGGCATAATCAAAATGTTTAGGATTATATTTGGTAAATTGTCAAAAAGTTTAGAATTAAATATGTATACTGAAAAGTTTATGGCCAAATTGGTCATCATACAATAAGCTTAAAACTTTTTGGAAAATTTTTCCTAAGAAATCATATAAAGCCAATAGTAAAATAATTGGTGATAGGGGTCTCAAAAATACCCAACTTGAATAGAACAAAACATTTCGGGTCTTTTTGGTTTGGTTAATAAGTAAAGAAATTTGGTAGTTTGACGGTTTGGTTTGGTTTGGGCTAGGTTTCGACTTTCCCCTTCTATTTTATTTGTTTGCTTCTTCTCGTTCCCTTCACACCCTTTATCACATCAATGGCTCCAAAAAATAGAATGGGATATTTTACAAATTCACGACAAGCAACTTACATATCTGTAATACTAGGGAGGCATCCTGACGACATACACAATGGTCAACCTGCTTGCTGGCGTACTAGGATACGAATGGTAATCATTATGTTACCGAAAACAATTTTGATTAGAAATACTTATTTTTTATTCCGTTTTTGGGAATAATTTCTGAGAATTTAAAGACGTTTGGTAATTATCCAAAAATTTTATCCTCGGGATAGAAAGGTGTTTAATAAAACTCTTAAATTTTTTATTTCTTCTAAATTTTTAATACTTTTATTATTTTTTATTTTTTTTCCCTCTTCTTCCTCCTCTTTTTGTGACCGGTTGCCGTCGCTAGTGGTGGTTGGTAAGCGGCCGGGCAAGGTTTGGTGAGCTTCCCTAGCCATTGATGGGTGGCGATGGGGTGGCAGTTGGCTAGGAGGAAGAAGAAAAAGAGGAAAGACAAAGAGAATAGAAGAAAAAAACCGATTCTTATAATTGTTTTCAGAAACAAGATGCAACTTTTTTTTTTAATTCTTGATTCTATTTCAAATCTATTTTTGAGAACAAAAATTTTAGCAGATGGATTTCGTGCCAAATCTATTTTCGAAACAAAATAATAAAATCAAATATTATTTGATCAGTTAACAAACAGACTCAGCGATGGTGGGCGAGAAGTCTGATGTGACAGTGTAGCCGGAGGGGATGGCGGAAAAGAGGAGGTTGAGGTTGCTAGAGCGGTGGTAGGGGGGGTGTTGGAGATGGAGGCGACAAGCGAGGAGGACGCAACAGAGGAGACTGGGTCGAGGGAGGACCCAGTTGGGAGTGTTTAGGCAGAGGGGCGAAGAACCAGACCTGGAGGACCTTCGGAGTGCTAACAGCACGACGGTTTTATTAAGGGTTCATGAAAGAGAGAGATGAAGATAGAGAGACTAAGAAAAGAGGGAGAGAGAGAGAGAGAGAGAGAGAGAGAGAGAGAGAGAATAAAGTGGGGAGGGAGGGAGAAGGCCAGACAAAGAAGGCCAAGATGCTCAAAGACACTCGAATATGATGCCATGCTGCGGAACATAACCTGATATAAGCAGGACTAGACCTAGAAATTTAAATTAGAAATAGAGTTGTTGTCTTTCTCCATTGTTGTTGGTTCTGCATGCCAAGATCTAGATGGCCATGGAGCCTCTTCATCTCCAGATTTGGAGGAGCCTTGTCGCCGGTGAATGTCAACAACGCTGTGGAGCTCACTTGCTCAAGGTGTTCTCAAGATCCATACTTGTCATGGGCAATCCCAAGATCCTCCATGGTTTTCTATTTTTTGGAATTGTTGCTGCGACAGAGGGTGCAAAGGGAATAAGAAGGATGGGAAAAAAAAATCGGCTCGAACCAACCCGACCCTTTTGTTTTGATCAAAACATGCATACATCTCATATGGGTCGATTCTATTTGGTATTGTGGGAACCCAAATTGAACTGAATTGTTGACATCCTTATTTGGTAATACATGTAATGGACATGTAAATTATGTCTACATTTATGGCTATGTTTACTTGTCTGGATTTCTAACTAGGAAATGACTAAATAGAATATGATATAAAATCTAGGGGATTTTGTTATATCCTATCTACTATATGGTAATTGCAGTAAAAAAATCGAATATATTCATATCATATCATATATTTTTTTGGTATAAACGGTATATTAATAAAAACGAATTACAAATTTTACAAACAAAAATGGTAAAAATCTCTCGTGTCACTTTTGTCTACTTTATTATTATTTATTATTTTACTCTCTTTTTTAATTAATTTCTTTTTTATTTCTTTCTTCCCCTTTCATCATTCTCTAGTAAAAATTTATTAAATAGAAAACTATACTAATATACCAAAAATTTTAAAACACCTAAAATATGTAATGATTATATATTTTTATATTGAATTTATATTATAAGATAGAATTAAATTTAAATATATAAATAAAAATAACATTAAATTAGAAAAATCAAATTTTTATTTTTTGTTATTTTGAATTTATTATATTAGAATTCAAATATTATTTATATTGAAATATAATTTTACATTTATTAATTTAAGAAGTTTTAACTTTTCGTTATAAAATTAGAAATCATATTCACATTTATCACACTTCCCCGAGAAATAATTTAATCCATCCTATATTTTTCTTATATCTGACTTTATCCTATCTTGAGCAGACACCAAATACATTAGGATAAATTTTATCTCATCTTGAATTTTATCTCAACCGCCAAACATAGTCTATATTTATCTAATAGAAAAGCAACTTTTGTTTTAGTTATTGGGCATTCCTCCATTATCTTTACAATAAATACTAGAGAGATAGAAAAGACTTAATTAACACTCAAGTAACTTCTTTTGCTTTTAGGGGATTATGTCGAGTGGTCAAAGTTGATGTATGCGTGGCAAACCTGTATGCGAATCATAGCAATTTCTCGTTTAAAGTACTTAGGCCATGTCCGGCACATTGAAGGCAACGCCTTACTTGTCATATGAAAGATGGTGCCGATTATGTCACATGTATCCGTAGGGATCCAGCAAAGTTTGGTAAATTACATGAAATCATGTCTATATCGTCGGTGCGATACATTTTTTCATCACATTCTGGCATCATACATCAAGGTTTGAACAGCTCTGTGAATAAAATTTCATTTCTGAAAGTCTGCTAGAACTTTATATCTACCTGTTTCAGGAGCATGCTTTAATCACCCCATCATGAAGGTCATCAATGCTCAATTAACAAAGATTTCATTCATGTCGCGTGGTCCATTGACTTCCCTTTAATCTCTCTTTCACAACGTTAAAGCGAGCCTCGCTTTTGGGATTGGACAACCCCTAATTATTAATGAGGGATTGGTGGATCTGCCCCCAGTAGTGCTGGTGATAAACAGTCTTCTGTTGCAGCTGCAGACATTCTTTTTGGGGCATTTGAAAGACATGGATTGTCTCATGTGTTCATAGTGACTCTCGTTCAGGATCTTGAATTGGCATGTGGGATGTGATCATCAAACGACATCGTGACACTTGGTGTTCTGTGATTTGTAAATGCTGGTTGGTATCTTGTCCAGCTTGTTTCAGGAGATATGTCCTCAGCTTTTGATTCAAAGAAACCTCTTTCTTTGGCTTTAACATACATATCGAGAACAATCCGAAGGGCAGAGTACGGTTAGTATCTAGTCCAGCTTGTTTCCGGAGATATGTCCTCAGATTTTGATTCAAAAAAACCTCTTTTCTTTGACTTTAACATACATGTCGAGAGCAATCCAAAAGGGGAGAGTACATTCACTCTTGAATTGATACGGGAGATAAATCCTTTATCAACCCATGGTGTCGATCTGCCCCTACGAGGATGGAGTAACAAAACGTTAATTAATGGAATGCTTAAAGTATCTCCATAAAACTTGTTCTTTCTTTATTATAATTTATATTCATATCTCCAAATCTAATCCAGTATAGCGTCTACTCAGTAGTGCTGCAGTTGTGCAGTGGTTTGTAACTACGTTGCTATGTGCTTTGCAATAAAAATACTATAAGTCGTGTGTTTAGGAGGAATTGTCGAATTAGTCATAAACATATATATATATATATATATATATATATATATATCAATTTAATCCTAAACTTTCTATATTTGTCAATTGAGTCTTAAGCCTTAACACTAAATTCCAATGTAGGACTTGTAGTCAATTTTCATTGGAAATAATTAATGTCTTAGTATGTAGCATTAAGGCGCCTGGCAATAACTATGTAATTTCTAATGAAAATTGACTCCGAAATGACTAAATTAAAATTTTACGTAAACATTTATGAAAAAATTTATGAAATTAAAAGTTTACGACGAATTTACATTCATACAATAAGTTTATGACTAATCGGATAATATTTCCCTTTAAATAGTTTTTCAAAAGTTGATATAAGCTGCCCGACTTTGATGGTACAGCAACTATAAAAAGTTTGTAAACACCTTATTGAAGTTGATAGCTATAGCTTGACAAACGCTTCTTTACTCTGTGTTCTTCGGCCACCGTTATTAAGTGACTCAATGAAACATATTAAACGAGTAGCAATCATTTTAGCAAGTAGCATACACGGAACGTCCTTAAGTTTTCGAGGGTAATTAACATCAACTTTTTGTATCATCTTTTTTCTTTTTTATTTTGCTGAGATCACACTGATGTCACATTTCGTGCAGCTATTCTGCCATTGATCGTTGATGGGGAGAGAGAGAGAGAGAGTCCTTTTTTTCTTCTTGGCTTGCGTTATGATGAAGAGAAACCCATCATGGCTCATATGATTGGAGGTGAATTATTCAAACTAGAGGGAAATGACACTGTTGCGGACTGATTATTATCAAATCATAGGCTGATCCTGACCTTAGTTGGGTTAGCTTTTCTTTAGGAATGATGTGTTTTTTTCCCCCTTTGACAAGACAAAAGCAAAAAGTCACCAAAAAAACTTAAAGCCTCACCCTCAAATAATTCTCTCTCTCTCTCTCTCTCTCTCTAACTCTCTCTCTTAAATGCAATTCTGCAAAATATACACTTCTCTCTGACAACACTGCCTTCTTGTTGTGGCTCAGATTCCCTTCTTATCTCTCTATCTTTCTCTTCGAAAGGAAGAAAGCCTCTTTCTTGAACCCTAGACAACATCAATAATGCAGGAAACTTCATGCAACCTCCCCAGGGAACCATTCATTCTTTTCCCTTTAGTGTCGTTTGCTTTATTTCGTTTACCGTCCTAAGGTTGCTCTCTTTTTAGCTGAGAATTGAAGTCTTGGTATTACAATAACTTTAAACTAGAGCTTCTCAATCTAATAACAAATCCGAATCCATGTACTTAAGTTTTCTCCAGCAAGAGCAATAACCCTAACCCATTCTCTCTACTGGGAAGGAAAGGCAACGAAGCTCAGAGAGGGGCGAGAGCAAACCCAATTAATTTTTATGCTCTACAAACAATAAAGATCACTGACCAGTTCTTTCTTTTTGGTCCATACGTAGATTCACTGGCCAGAATGACACATGCTTTGACGACAAGGCCAAAAATTTCAACACCTGAGATGACGATGTCATGCACATGTATGTGCTCCTTTTTTTATCTGTCTGATCAAATATAGCAAGTAAAGTTTCACAAGTTTCATCCCCCCCTTCCAGCTTCATCTATCACGGAAAGCAAATCTATATAAAACATACAAATAAGATATACCATCAAAGAGTATATGTTTGCTATACATTTATAGAAAACAAAAGGGAGAGCGACACCAAAAAGAAAGCAGAGACTAGAGACGAGATGATACTAAAAAGTAATTAACAAACCCTCTCTCACTGAAGACAAAGCGGTATTAATGGCTGACTTGGAAACAGTAAACCCCAAAGCCAATAGCTCCTCACTTCTAATCGCTCTTCCATGCATCTCCGTCTTGTTTCCATGAATCCCACCCGTGCTCGGCTCAAATTCATCGGTTCGATATTGGGTTCGGACCGCTGGGGACCTCGTGGGCTGCGGCTCCGAATTGTCGAGGAAGGAGCCTTGCGGTTGTTGGCCTTCTTGGGGCGGAAGCTCACAGTAGATGAAGATGACGATGAAGATGCTGACTCCATGGAGTGATCCGGTGATGAGAGAAGAAGCCTTCGAGCCATGATTAATGACGAGGAGGAGGGCACTGGCGATGGCTTTTCGGCACGGTCCATGGGTTGGATCATCAATACAAAGGAACGCGAAGCTGAGAAGGAGAGGAAGAGGAAGAAGGTGATGAAGAGATGGCTGAGCTTTGTGTGGCTTTCTGAGAGCGGTGATGATGTTGAAGAAAGAAGAAGAAGCTGCCATGCAATCAAAGAATAGAAACCACCCCCAATAGCCCACAAGAGATCAATATCCATGAACCAGAGCACCCGAGGCTAATTGAAGGCTCAGAGAGGAGAGAAAGAGAGAGAGAGAGAGGGAGAGGGAGGGAGGAGGGGAGAGAGGAAAGAAACTTCAGCAAAAGCGAAAGGAAGGGAGGTTTTGAAATTCGGTACACATTTGAGTGTGTAGAAAGAGAATCCTTCAAAAGACCAACTTAGCAATTTGAAGTGTGAGTGAAAGGTTGTCGGGGGAAAGAAGGCTTCCATTTTACCCAAATTGCCCTTGGTCTAATTTCTAGGTTTCCTGTGTCGCGAGGCTAAGAATTAGATTCGAAATTGATATTGGCTATGTGCTATTTTAGATGCATGACATGCGTCTTTTAAATTAAGGAAAAAAAAAATATCTGCACATGACACATATGTATTCGACACATTATAGGTAAACTTTTCATTTTACCATCCATCTTTTATTACAACACGTTTAAGGTTATAATTTACTTTTATTTGAACCGGTGAATCGATGGATATAATATACGAACAGGTGAACCCCACTTATCTTTCTTATGCAAATGGACTCAGAGGACATACATGCACCTAGTTCATGCACTAACGCCACTCAATATATGTCTCATTGCGTGTCTTTTTTCTATTCAATTTTCACATGTTCTGTGTCTTTTTTTGATTCCTTTTGGACTAAATATGAGATCTAGCGTAACCTAAACGAGTGATAAGGACAATTCGTCTAGATGTACCAGACAAGTGATGAGGGCAAATCTTTTTTGCCGCCCTACAAGAGCAATGCTGTTTTTTCAGCACAAAGGGAAAACCATTCTTTTGCTAAGACCTGCAGTGTCTTTCCCATGGATTATTGAAGAAATTTACGTACATATTTGGTAGCCTGTCAACGTGAGATCGTTGTCATGCATCTGCGTTGCTTGAGGTTTGAAAAAGATAGGACCTCGATCCATGCATGTGTTTGGAATCAATGCAATGAGTACATTTCCCTAAAACCACAAACATGTTAGACTCAGCCAAAACAAAATTCAAATAATGGTAATAAACATTAACTCCACATCTATTGCGATAAGCATGTCAATACATGCCGTGGCAAGAAGCTAAAATTACGATAATGGAGAAGGGCATCAGAGTAAATTTCTCCAGAGAAGCTAGCGAATGCATATAGTATGGCTTATTATATTTTATATTTTATATGGAGTCAAATTGGTCAGTCCAAAATCTGAAAAAAATGGAAAAAGCATCCTGAAAGAAAAGACAGTGGGCACTCGAAAGTAAAGCGGGGGGAGGTGCGGAAGGAGAGGTGTTGGCTTTTCTTGCTTGGACGGTACCCAAAGATTTATAAATCTTTTCTTTGACTTGGAGACAACTAATTAAAAAAACCCTTAATCAATAATCAAATTAATTAGACGCGTGTCATTTGTTGTTGAACGCACATTATCGGGTAGAAGTCATGTTTTCTTGTCTCATTCACTTTAGTCCACCATTTACAGACTATAGGTTATTGGGACTTTACTGTTCTTTTCTTTTCTTTTGGATTTTTTTCAAAGGGAGAAATTTTTTTTTCAAGGAATAGTTCCATTGCTAACATCTACTTTATAACAGCTTATGTATATATATCTTTTTATATATTATAGATAACTAGTATAATGGTTTAGCCCATTTGAGTGTATGGAAATTGGAAAAAGAAAAGGAGGACTTGGGTGAGTTGTTGAGAGAGGGGGAGTGAACTTTCGATTACATCAATCATAAATCGAGTTTTGCATATAGAATGAGAAATGGAATTTCATGGACAAAATATATAGTGCGCTAGCATTACATTCATTGTCAATTCTTTTTTAATTTGATGGATGCTGTGAACACCGCACGTTGGCTGCCGAGGAAATTGGCCATCCGATAAAGTTGAGGCTGCACTTGAGATATATGACTATCTAAACCGACAATTTTGGTAAAACCCACCCATCATAATGTTGTAAAATCATTTTTTCCATGTACCAATTATACTAGTTGAAACCATGAATTATTCATCTAAAAGATCAGTACAAGACGTACATATGCACAAATATATATCGAGAGGCTCTTAGAGCATAACTTGACCACCAAAATATCAAATATCAAAATCAAGCACTCCAAAAATGTTAGCAAATAATGTTTTTAATGATAGATTTCTTATCTTGATATGTGAATATCCCATTAACCTCATTGATTAGTTAAGGCGCAAGTCAAACTCACATGAATAACCCAAAAGGGAGTTTGCAAAAACAATTAAACAACATCACAATAATATATTTCAAAAAATAATGATGAATTTCATGATGATTGATGTATTGTAACTAATTGCGTAAATAATCCTGTAATACTCGAAAGAATGTGAGAATTGCAAAAAGAAAATGTCATTTTTGTGAAATTTGGTGAAAGTTCGATAGTCATAACAAGTAATAAAATTCATTTACTTTATGTTTTAAAATCAGCAAATGTCATAACGTAAATTGAACAAGAAAAAGAAAATTTTCTCTCTTATTTCTAGTTGAATTTCTATTAATAAAAAGTATTTATAAAAAATGATCCGGATATTCTCATTGCGTTGATTTTTCTTCAAACCTCATTTGCTTTTTGTTGGAGTGAGGATTTGATATTAACCTACCTCATTTAGGGTCATAACCTTTGTGGTAATGCTGGTGTTTTAAATAAAAACATTTGGGTGGGCGTGGGGCTAAGATTGATTCAATCCTTCTTTTCAATCAAGTGCAAAATTGGCCAATTAAGACATCAAAAGCATGGAAAACATATAATTAAATAACTCTGTCTTATACATTGAGTAATTATGAACATGAGCAAATAATGCTCAGAAAAGGAGTGAAGTGGGTCCACGAGGAAATTTTTATTTCTTTGGGAACAAAAATAGTTTAAAAGAGAGAGAGAGAGAGAGAGAGAGAGAGAGAGAGAGAGAGGGAAAAAAGGACACAGAAAACAAAGCATACTATTCTCCAAAAAAATAAAATAAAATAAAATAAAGATTTGCTTCTTCTCACTGTGGATGAAGAAAGGCCAAAGGGACGTGTATGTTCCCATGGTGGGTGACGAATGGGTCCCCTACGAAACCATCGTTACATGATCTTATGTAGATTCGTACGTCGTGGAGAAACTTGTCATTTCACGGGATTTACGACTTTTTCAATAAATCAGTGTCTTATCATTATCATGCCAAAGGAAAAGAAGAAAAAAAGAGAAAACAAAAGTGCTTTATACGCATCCATATTGAATAGTTATTGGGAAAATTAAATGAAAAGATTAGCTTTATGTCGAAATATTTAACTTGTGACCTGTCTATTTACATTCCATGGACAACATGCTGGACAAATGAATTCCTTATTTTAGTATATTGGTACCTTATGTCTTATGTTCTCGATTGGTACAAAATATTTTTCTTGTTATGTTTTCAATGATGACCTCTTTTGTTTTACGTGCAGGTGTTTGATAAGTGGATGAGAATTTAGATGGAGCTTTCTAAGGACTTGCTTAGGTACGTAAAGTATTTAATTTGTGGTTCTTATTAATGCAAGTTTATGATAAGAGAGGTTGCTACAATCGACAAAATAAAAAAGATTATATTTGCAAAAACCATAAAAGAAAATGAAAAGATTAGACCCGGATGATATGAACATCTCACCTACCTTGCAATGTGTAAACCTCACTTTTTTGCACGCCTTGATCTTCTTGCTATATGCATGCGTGGAATGTTGATTTATCCCATTGGCTTGTCCGTTTGCATTTAGACAAATTTCATGGTTAATTCGGCACAATCGAAGAGGATTAAAGGAGGAAAAGCAAGGCCATTTACCTCAGCGATGTCTTCCATTCTTTGACACGCCCATGTGGTGGGTTTGCAATCTTCCATGACAATCCTTGTTGGTAAAAAGTCAAAGAAGTGGACCTTAGTGGAATAATATAATAGCCAATCTCGATCTCTGTTGCGAACCCTAAAAATCAGGAATACTTTTCGACCGGGAGGACAATGCCACCTTTTATGAAATTATGATCAGCTGACCCCCACCCCCACCATATAACAACAATGATGATAAAAAAAATTAATTATGATGAAATGATGATGATTCGTGTGGGGAGAAATTATCGAAAAAGTTATAAGCCTATCTACTAGTGCCAATTTAGCTTTAAATTTTTAAATTTGACAAATTTAATTTTATACATTTTGATAATTTGCTAATATTTTCATTCTAATCAATTTTTACTAAAAATCGTTGAATGGACATCAAGCGTTTATGTGGTACTACTAGATTGACCTCGACAATTTTACCATTTTTTTTTTAAAACTTTTGAATTTTTCTTTTGTCTTTTTTCTTTTTCTTTTAAGCAGCAAGGGTTGGTGGCCATATCGACCACAGGCAAGCCCAATGACCCTCATTGGCCATTGGGCGGCTGTATCCCTTGCCCTATGATCGGCAAGGGTCGTTGGCTACACTGTGGTTGGCGAGGGTCAGCGGCAACCATCTTGCACAGCGACCATCCAGAACTAGGTAAAAAAAAGAAAGAAAGAAAGAAAAATAAAATAAAAAATTATAAAATTGTCTACATCAATGACGTTCATTTTATGTGGCATGGCCAGTGTCCATATTAGCTTAGTTGAAAGGACAAATTAGTAAATTATCAAACTATTTATAATTAAATTGGCTAAATTAAAATATTTATGACTAAATTGATACAAATGCAATAAATATAGAACTTTTTATAATAATTTTTTCTCAATATTTAGGTGAGACATACTATATGTTCTTATCCAAATTGTCCACAGATTGCGCCTTTGCTGAAAAATTCTTGCACTAGTCTTATTATGATGGTACAAATTTAGGTGCATAATAGAGCTAGCTAGTCATAATGTTGCTTCTCATTTACCTATGTTTTTGACCTAAAAAGGGGTGATATGTATTTGCATCTATATTATTTTTCTTTTTGCAGTCAGGTGATCTCACGAATCAGATTTTGCATCTCAGATTAAACTTTGTTTTGTGACGATCAGAAAATTTAGAGTGAAGTGTGTTTTACATGGTTATATATAGGATTCAAGTGGGGCAAAATTGGAAACAAATAGTGCATCTAATTAGTTAGCTAGGTTTAAATCTTGGACATGTCCGGGAGCTAAAATCGAGGGAATAGAATAACAAAAAGGTGAGTGGACGTGGAGGAAAGGAATTTCTTGAACTAGATTAAAAATGTATGGACAAAGAAAAACTTAGATAAAAAATGAGGTTAAACTATGTTATCAACAAAGAATATATTATGCTTTGAAGACTTTCTGTCTAACTCGACTTATCAATTGGGTGACTTTTCTACCATCAAATGAATTCCATTCCCAATTCTGGAGAACGTAAGAGGACTCGGAAGGAATAAGTTCTTGGGTGTTGCAAGGCATCACTTTTGAAAAAAGCATGTAATCATGCAACCTCTTTTTCGATGGGTTTAAGTTCATAATGTTCTTTTCACACTCCCAAGTGGAATCGACTTGGGGAGAACCCTAGGATTTAGCACCTCGTGACTTCTTCCCCGCTGCTTTTTTTGGGTTCTCAAGAGCACATCAAAGTAGGAAAGTTGGTAAACGTCATGATTATTCTTCTTGACAAAAGCGTGTTTTTTTTTTTTTTTTGAAACTATTTAGGTTTCGAAGTTAGTGAAGTCAATCCTCGTTTACTGTTGTGTTTGAACTTCGCTTGCTGTAAAGTTCTTGGTTGGAGCAGGTTGGGCGCCTAATCGATCCACCCTGATAGGTCTAGCCCAGCTGGCATTTTTATGTTGCAGAAGAAAAATAAATAGTTTCAAGAAAGGTCATAACTTGTCATATACATACATAGATATATACACGTATAGAAGTAATTGTGTATATTAATATAGTTAATATAAACAAACATAGATAAGAAATCGCGGGTCTCTTTGTGTTTGAGTGAAACATTAAAAACCCTAAATAAGAGAAAAGTGTCAAAAAAAAGTTCTAAATCTATTGCATTGATGCCAATTTAATCATAAACTTTTTAATGATACCAATTTAGTCATAAACCTTTGGACTCAATACCAATTCAGTCTTAAATCTTTTAATGGTGCTAATTTAGTCTAAATCTTTTAAACTAGTGTAAATTTAGTCCTAAGACTTTTGACTTTTTGTCAATTTAGTCATTCCGCTAATTTTTGCTAAGTCTTTGAATTGACACTAAGTCAAAAAGTTTAGAATTAAATTAACATTAGTTCAAAACGTTTAGAACTAAATTGACACTGTTAAAATGTTTAGGATTGAATATGCATTAAGTTTAAGACTAAATTGGCACCAAGTTAAGATATTTAGGACTAAATTGGTACCATTAAAAAGTTTAGGATTAAATTGATATAAATGCAATAGGTTTAGGATTTTTCTAACACTTTCCCCCCTAAATGGTATAGTAACACACATTGCGCATATGAATTCTCGTATTATTGTTGTTCGAGAGTCAATTTTTGCAGGTTATATAATTTCATTGAAAGGCACTTCTCTCCGGCCCAATGCTATTGGGTACTATAAAGTGATATTCCACAGTGTATATGATAGACAGTAAAAGGCCATGCATGCTACGTAATACCTATCCTGTCTTTCTCCTTTAATAAAGCATACGATAATGCCTTTTTATGGACCTTTCCGTCGCCCTAATTATAATATATGTCATAGATTTTAGGCAAGCTTTCAGGTGCTTTCGGGGATTTAATTAATTTTAATCATTCCGGTCAAAGATTATATACATTAGTCAAATTTTGAGGAAGAAAATGTCCCATTATTTATACACACCTTTATATATATTAAGTTGTACCTTCCACTTGCATGCATGTGCTTTCCCCCTTGTTGAAAGAGGTGCTAGAGTCCAGGTAAAGAGACTACTTGGAACTCCTTTTGGATCGTTTGATCGACTTAACGTGTTCTTTGAATTGTAGTCAACTTTAATCTCGGACAAAACCGTCGATTCCACGAATAAGTATGCGCAAGATGTCATTAGGTGTAGACTCGGCATTTCGAGTTAGAAGATCATCGATTTGATCGGAGATCATGCTCTCTTCGACTTTTTGGTAACCCTTGATATACGGTATAATGTGTATGACATATTGCAACAATCCAATCATATCTCCATTTTTTAACAGCTGATGGCATCACCATTTTAAAACGCATTCCTCCCAAAAAGATCTAATAGATAATGCTAGCTAATAAAAAACTTTTAATTAGACAAGTGATCACCTTTATAATTTATTAGGGAAAATTGCTCAAAAAGTCCTAAACCTATTGTACAAAGGCCGATTTTATTTTTTGGTCGAATGGAGGTCAAGTCGGTTATAAACATTTTAATTCCACCAATTTAGTCTTAATTTTTGACGATTTATCAATTTAGTCTTACACCTTTTAATTGTGCCAATTGAATCCTAAATCTTTTGAAAATTTGATAATTTAGTCATAAAACTATTATTTCGATATTTGATTGGAATGATTGTATTGGCAAATCTTCAAAAGGTACATTGATTTTTTATTGCATCTAGTTTCTAATATAAGTAGATTGATTTTATATTTCTGCCGTGGCTTAATGGGTCACCATCCTTACGTCTCGGTCTCACCTCTGCATCAGAGAGAAGGTTACAAATTTGCTCAGTCGGATAAGAGACTTTTCGTTTGAAGAATGGCAGTCAACAGGAAAGTATATAAAGGGGACAGAGTTAAAATACAGCCTCCCGCTATTATTTTCTTCAGTTTATTGGACGGAAGGTCTAACCATTCAAAATCTTTGAGTAAACACATACTTATCTAAACATTAAATTGACATTCATCTAATTATTTAAAATTTTAGAACAATCGACAATAATTTGACAAAATTTCACAAAGTACTGAGCTTGGTGTTTTCAATTTTAAGTTCTTTGTATCTCTATATGTTCTCGATTTAAAGTGTTCCGTATCTTATCCCTAATTATATATTTCTACACATGCCATGAGATTTTCGTGAAAATAAAAAGGTCTAGTTTGCGATGGAACTAATCTGGACCTTCAACCATGCAATGACAGTGACATTATCCAAAATTGAGGGTCTCCCAATAAAAAGGCTGAAGAAGCTACTTTAGCCTACTGTAAAAAAAAAAGTAAAATAAATAAATAAAGAAAGTGACCATACTTTTCTTTTCATTTCTTTTTTTTCTTTTTTTTTTAATGAAGAAAATCAGGTCTCGTATCTAAAACAAGCGAGAGAAATCAGATCTTTAGCAGTTCCATTTACCTGTCCGGTCTCGTGCAAGGTTGCTTTCAATGGAGAAGCGTCCAAGGTGAAGAGTTAGAAAGTAGCCAAGAGTATCTCGTGTGGTCCTCCTTCGAAGACCCACAAGCATATGTCTAAAAATAAGTCTGATGATTGTACCATGATTACTCCACCGCAACGTGAGAAGGTGTACAGCATCGTCTTGCGAGGCGATAGATACATAGGCCAAGGAAAAAAAAAAGGGAACGTTGGATTGAATAGTAAAGGTTAATTTCCTCCTTTATTCAAATTTTGGACTTTTTCCTTTTAAGGAAAGGGTGAAAATGATTAAGGGGTGTAAGATCATCGACCATTTAGGTTCCATTAAGTGAGGAAAAAATTTGTAGACGAAAACCCGCGATTTGCCGACTTTGCATTCCATAGAGGAACGCATAAGCTAAAAGAAACCCCAGTAACTTCACTAATGCTGTAACTAAGTGAGCTGAGACAAAAAATTTCCTTGATCATAGTATGTTTTATCTTAAATTTTCTAAATTAGGTTTTTGGTAGATGGTGGGGACCTTGTTCTAAAGTGGGGGATGTTTTTATAGCTTTGCTTTTCGTAAAGATGGAGACACCGGGAATTGATTAGCGTGCAATAAGAAGTTTCTGAGCGAAAGAGAGATTTCCATGTAAAGATGGTAGGGCACAAGGATTATCTTCTCAAGCTCGATTCTTTGCTTTTCATCCGCCATGGATCTTTTAGAAAGTATTACCATCAATTCAGCTAGTGATTGATGTCTCTACTTCCACCTTTAATCATTCGAAATCAATAAAATATAAATAAATTATTTAGCGAGAAATCCGCTGCCATCTCATCTTAATCTTGCAATCTTTGACCGTCTCAGCCTGCCCACAGTAGCGTAGTTTGATAAATAATTAACAAAAATTATAATTGAGAGATTATTCTTGAAAATATTCATGTACAGCAATTATGAAAAGGGGAAGGGCCAAACATGTGACTTATGTGCATTTCAAATTAAAGCAGCTTCTGACCAAAAATAAAATAAAATTAAAAGCAGTTTCCTGTAGAGAGGGGACAAAAGCCCCACATAGCTCCTCTTTGGGCGCTCTACTTCTGGAGCGTCCCTGAGTCTCCAAAAAGCAAAGCAACACACGCGACCTCTCTTTAACTTTATAAAGGTGTACAGACATTTCATTGCCTCGGTGTCAGAACCAGCTCGCGCCCGCTTGAACAAGTAACGGGAGACTCTGTCCGGTTTCGTTTTATAAAAGGATCTCGGTGTCCTTGAAGTTTCCATTACCTGTCCACCAAAGGAAGAGAGAGAGAGAGAGAGAGAGAGATTTCAATTATACGGCGGGCACGATTAAAGATTTTCGAAGTGTATCAGAACCGCTTTAAATGGTCCCATGCGATAAAAAATCTGTGGAGTGTGCAAGAAGCCCACATCAGTGATTGTTCTTAACTTTGGAGTAGAACCAATAATACTACCTAAAGGAAAGAATGTTAGATGAGGAAAATTGCAAAACAAAATTGTCAGAGCAGCGCCTCACTTCCACCTAAGGGACTGCCTAATTCCAGTGTAGATGAGTCCCAGCGATCTCCCAATCAAGCAGACAAGGAAGAACGATACGGCGTCGCTGACTTTTGAAGAAGGTTCTGATAACCGGCATAGTTATGTCTGATAATTCGAGAAATAGACTGAAGTAGTACCTCCTGCATTTAGAAAGTTGAACAAACAGTCATGTTTGCACTCATACCAAGGTAGTTGTGCCTCAAATCATACCAATAGTTCTGAGGCCGAACCATACTAATAGATGGTGCAGTGCTAATCCATGTGTGTTACATACTATCATAGCTGAAAAATTGCAAACCTTTAGGCCCTTACATACCCCACTATCAGCTCACCACATTGGAAGATTCTTATGGACCAAGACTAACTTCACCATACCAATAAATATGGGGGAAATAGACTCATCTCAACCCTTTTTACACTAGAATCTGATTGACCAAAGTAACAAAGCAAAGACCTATAAGCAGGAACTAGCCTTTTGAAGTTTGAATGTAACAAACTAGGAAAAATGCCAGCCAAGAATAAAGCAAGTGATACTAATTTCCTCACATGGCATTCCACTTCCTGGAAGAGAGGCCACCAACCCGAGAGTATAGATGTTTGCATTAAAAGGCATAAATCATTCACAAGCCCATACAACAATGATAAAGGATGGCAACAATGTCATACTTGGAGAAGCAAACGATGGTAGAAATGAACCAAAATGAATGCTGAATTAAACAGAATATAAAATTTTTAAAAAAGATGTGGTCAATATCTAGGAAAAAAATCCAAATCTAACCATCTATCTTATTCACAGTCATATTGCCCATTTGCATACAATTTGAGTATGGTGCATTACAGTCCTGCATCACTTTCACTTATCTTTCACTGCGTTGAATGTTATAAGACAAATCTACTTTACAAAGGAGCATCAGATGGATGTTGTGTAGCAACCATTAGAGTGGATGTCTGTACCAATATAAGATAAGAACATTAATCTTTTTTTGTTGGCCTTAACAATCCAAGGTTTACCAATATAAAGTATTGGCCCAACAACTCGATATATCAAGGACCCACATCGGTAGTTTCAATTCACCATCTCAGCCCCCAGCATGTTTTGATCTCATTTCTTTGCTTCGGTACTACAGATATAACTTGGAACAACTAAATGAGAAGACGAGAGAAGGCATTATTTCAGTTGCTCTAGTTTAGGCATTCAGTCATGTTTAAGATATTCAAATGTATTAAATGGTAACATGATCAAACCACATACCATTGGATAGATGAGAAGAGTTGATCAGAATCATTCTAAGTGCTACTTAGCCTAATCAATTACCAAACCACCTGCATTTACTACAACTTAAACTCATTCAAACCATCTTGCCAAAGCATCCCAGATCACTTGTCTATAGGGTTACATGGGCCTTATATAATGCAGTCCCATCCGCCTAATAGCTTAAGCTTTTGGGTTGAACTTTCTAAAGCACCTCTTCACATCTATTGAACTGCTCAGAGACAGTGTACTTTTCCAATCAGCCGAGTTAGTTTCACATTTCCTTGTGTACAATTTCGAGTAGATTTCGCCTCCACTCCTGCCTCTACATTGTAAAATAGAAAAATCCCCAGAGATCAAATTCTTATGGACAATTTCCAGTTGACTCTGCATTTACTCATACGTCTAATCTAAGATAAGGAAAATCACCAGGATATTCAATTAAACCATGGGCATAATAAAGAAGAGTATTTTTGGTATCGACAACACATTGCAAAATATCTATAAGGCCAGTGTGCTAGTGGTCATACCAAATTTACCAGAATATAAATTGAAAACATAAAAAACTTACCACCCTCTTAAGGCCCTTAGTTCTTTAGTTCGTTTCACAGGCATTGAAAAATGGCCAATGACGACATGATGAAGCGAAGATGTCCTTGTTCTGGAGTTGTCCCCAAAATATTTGTCCCACCAACCAAGATTCTCTGATACGCTTTTGCTTGGTTCCTCAACAGGCTGACTTTGGAGTATATGGAGGTCAAAGCGATCCTCATACATTGAAACTACTGCCTCTATGTTTTGATGCAACCACAGGTTCATAGCCACCTGTTGGTGAAAAGTAAAGGCTAAATTAGATGGAAATCTTCTTAGAGAAAAAAATTAACAAATGCAGCAATACACAACATATGGTCCAAAGAAGATAACAAAAAAATATATGATGCCTAAACAGAATACGCTTCTTCAGTGGTTTACATACAGAAATCTTTAAAAACAGTTAACAAGTCAAATGCATATACTCAAATTCTGTGTCACAAGTATGTCCCATGAGAACACCAAACTATTGTTCACTTTCAAATAAAAATGAAAAACAATTCAAGGCCAAAGAAGTGCTCTCTTTTGCGTTCTTTTCTCTGTTGTGACATTTTGTATTTATTTATTCCATTTGTACTGCCAAAGGGTGCAAAGATACAACGCTACTCACCATTTCCCTTGACCATTTAGGATTAGGTCCTTATGTCAATTCATCCAGTATGCAGCAGAGAGATTCATTGTAGACACATGAAAGACTCATTGGGTTTCTATGGGTTTTCAAAAAATAGTGGCCCATTCACCACTATGTCTAGGATCTTGCACACTCAACACTAAAATAACTCTCTCCGAACCAATAGGCCACACTGTCTGGGACCACCTATTCTTGCTCGTACTGTCCAACAAGCAATAGGTGGGAGGACATAAAATGGAAAGAGAGAAGATCACATCACTCTACTCTTCACGTAACACCTACAATCGCAAAGAAGAAACAAGAACAGAAAAATGCTTGTCTAATTAGGGAAACACACATAATCAACAAAGAACGTTTAAGTAGAGAAACACGCTCTTAGCCACACACCTTAAAGGAAAGACTTTATTTGGTTCAGCAACCAAAAAAAAAACACATTACCTCATTACGTAATCTTTGAAGAGCTCGGGTTGACAAAGAGCACAGAGCCAAATCCAAATTATTCATCTCGTTTGATAAATTTCCATCTACAGAGATAAGCTCCAAATAAATACTCGCAATGTCATCTGCTATTGCAATCACCAGATCTTCTAAAATGGAAATCCCCTGTGAGACAAACAAGCAACTGTTGTAATAGCAATCCTTCCTGCCAGTCCATTGAGAGAGGTATTAGAATGGCATCCAAACAATATTGCAAATGAAGTGCTTTGAAAAGAGATAACAATGATGCTGAAAGGCTGCACTGAGTGTTACAAGAAAGCAAGGAAGAAGGAAGCAAAGAAGCATTTATAGCTTGTAGTAACACCGTGACATGTCCAGAAGGGAAAACAACAGATGAGAGTGCATTGGGATTACTCTGGCACACATATGAAGGAAAACAAGATATACAGTCTTCATCTATATTAATGCCTTCCAATGATGTATTACTTCACTTCCAGGTTCATAATTATGGAACAGAGCAAATTTTAAGGGTAAGCAACTCATCATTGGCAGACAAGGGTAAGCAATTCATCATTGGCAGACCACATTATATTGACTCTCTCTCTCTCTCTCTCTCTCTCTCTCTCTCTCTCTCTCATTGGCAGACCACATTATATTGACTCTCTGTAGCATGTATGCTGTAGGAAGGTTAAAACCTCAACTATGCAGAAGAAAGATTTTTCTTTCCTGTGGATTATAGAGGTACTTCTTGCTGCTTTGGCATGCAGCTGAAACAGAGACTATTGACCAATGAGATGATGTTTTTATGCGACAATAGAAGACCTGTAAAGTCCAAACTACTGTCAACAAGATGATGCATTGAAGCCCCTCAAAATCCATAAAGTTTAAGGCATATTCCTTAAGCCGGTAAAACCACCAGCATTAAAAGAGTTTGAGATTATGTTTTCAACTTAGTCTTGGGAACAGCGGTCTTAGCTAGTTCACATCTTTCAAGAACTAGCTATTTCAGGTTGGCAGTTGCAATTATGCTTTCAGCTTGATTTCATTAAAGACTTGAACCAACAAAGAATGCCATCTACCTGAGAGAACCAAACTTTAAAAGCAGAGTAATTCTGCAAAAAGATCCTCCTTGCCCAATCTCCTGATCTTCTGAAGTACAGTGCTGTCTCCTTCTAGTTTCTGGAGAATCAAAGTAACTAGTGCCTGACAAGATGAAGAATGGGACATCAATCAGCTTAAAAGTTAAACATAAGAATATACCCATGCATGCACATGATAGTGCATGTCTACCCACACTGAGTTGAATAACTTGGAAGGCACCTCTTTAACATCGCTACTTCTTTTAGAAAGTTCATTGTCTAGCCAAGCCACACACACAGGGCCAGAGGAACTCTGGATGATTCCAGAAAACAGAACCAACCAATCTTCCACAGTCCCATTTTCGAAACCTTCTGGGATTCTGTCCACCTGCAAAAATAGATAACATTGGTGAATCCTTCAGTCCCAACATAGCCACATATATCACCAAAATTAGTGACTTGAGACTACTGTCTGTAGCATAATGTAACAAACAAGACAGTGCCTGCCTCTTTCTCAAGATGCGTAAGAACAGCCCAAACCAACCGTAGTCGTGGACCCCAAGCGATAGCATTCAAACTTAGAGGTTTTTTGGCATGAAGCTTTTCCAACTCTTGAATTTTATCTTCCGAAACACTGGCGTGGTCAATGGCTTCCAGAGATTCAATAAGCTTTCCTTTTATTACATCCCAAGCACACTTTTGAAAGTGGTCATCAACCTTTACATCACTGTAAGCAGAAAAGTTACATGAACCCACTGGGGAAAATGGAGTAAAATGGAAAAACAAGCAATACAAAACAAAAAACCAGCTGAAGGTGGCATATCTGAAATTAAAGATAGACCTTGGAATCTTTTCGAGGTCTAACCTTACCTACCAGACAGGGTTGAGCCTTCATTGATGGCGTCATCATCAGAAATGATCCTTCTAGGAGAAAATCTAGGCTTCCCAATGGGAACAACTCCAGCCATGTATGTCAGAAGGATACTCGCCATTAGAAGTGCCTGATCAACCATAGTTGTAAACTCCGATGCCGTTGCACCATCGAAGTCCACGAGAGAAGCTACAGAATGACACCCGACGGACGATGCCTTCTGCTGAAATTCTAGCCTTCTTTTTGCAGTGCCGATACTAAGCCTACGAATTCCACCTCTGGGAATATTGAGAACATCACTGCTCATATACCCATGCCTCCTGCAACAGAAGGCACTCGAACATAAGAGTGAAACCATCCCCAGCAGATTCTACACTCTAATGGCATCTGAACCGCACCGACAAAAAACACTACTTATCCCCCGACTTCCGAACAACAATTAGCAAACCAAAGACCAAGTGATGCTAGAATGACCCGCCGCACTTATTCAGAGACATTACTGCAAAGTTTTTCACCCTCCGAAGAAGGGGAACACGGCAGAATCCGATTCAAGAACTTGCGAAACGCAGAGCGGAAACGGAACCAAGACCGATAAAAAAACCTCAACGGCTTCCCCATACCTAAAACGCAGCTTCTGGTCGAAGCTTCCTCTCTTGAAGTTGACGCCACCTCTGCGCAAATGCAGCCTGGCGCACGACGCCGCCGCAGCTGCCGCACACTGCGCCATCGGCGATCAGCACATTCGCTCCGCTCCGGCAATCTTGGAGGACCGGATCAGCGCTACAAACCGAGAATCCGATCAGAGAGAGAACCCCCCGGACAAATCGATCGGCGCTAAGGACGCGAAACGAAGGAACGCGCTGGAATCGAACGGAAAAGACGGGAAGCGCGCTTACCAGCAACGAGCGAGAGAGAGAGAGAGAGAGAGGAAGGGAGGGGAACGAAGGAATTAGGGCAACGAGGTCGAGAGGGATAAAGGGGATTGGATTTGTGCGTCCCCTGTTTTTCTGGGGGGGCATCGAAAGGCGTCTCTCTATCCTGTACTTTACTGCAGTGTACTTCGAAAACAACCGAGAAACGGCTCGAGTCGTGGCCGACGGAAAAGACGGCCCGAATCCTCTTGCTTCGATTTTAAATTTTTCTTTTTCTTTTCGGGTTTCTTTTTTCTTTCGCGGGAAATAATATCACGAACTGAGCTTTCGATGCCGTGTTTAATCTTTGAAAGCTATGTTCATAATGCCCAGACTCCAGTTGAGTGACCATCATTTTTATACGAGAAAATAGAGGTGAGGAGTTTAATTCCCCACCTTCTCTAGGGTTGGGTGAGGGTAAAGAAATTTAAGACGGACATGATAACTATTTTATATCTTTTTCAGAAATATTTTTTATCTTGAATTTATTTTTAAAACAGAAATTTATTAGGTAAAATAATTTTATTTTTAATTCAGAAATTGATTTGTAACGAAATGAAAAATAAAAACTATTCTCATCACTCATCTTCACTACTAGCCTGGCCGCCCACTCACCGGCCACCACCAGTCACCGCCATCGATTATCGTCCGCCATCGCCCGAGAAAGAGAAATTTTGTGTTGTTATCAAACTAGTATTTTTACTTAGAAACTCATTTAGAAATAGAAATAGATAGATATTTTTTGTTCAAAAAAATTAATTTATCGCCAAAATGGTTATCGGTTATCATTCATGCCCTTAATTTCAAATGCGTGCTTGAAACTTACGCTCTACAAAGACACATAACAAAAAATTGAAATTGAGTTAAAAGTCGGAGTAAGAGGGACAAAAAAGAAATCTCTTTATGTAAAAATACATGTAGAAATAAGGAAAAATTTCAAAAAAGGACCTAAAATGAGTCTATTTTCTCAAATAAGGGTCCAAAGTGGTTTTTGTCTCAAATTAGGACTGAAGTGGCTAAAGAAGTCTCAAATAAGGACCTCAAATCACTAACCAATCAAATATTCACCGGTCAGTGAGCGTGTGGCATTTCCGATAACTAGAATGAGGGTAATTTTGTCAAAAAAAATATTAATAGAAATTAACAAACCCTAAATACAAAACCCTCAAACTCTTCAAGTTCTCACATTTTCTTCTTATGCTCTTCATCTTCTCTGTTCTTTGTCCTCTGTCACTTGGAGCACCCAAATTTTCTGTTAATGGAGCACGAATTGAAGCACAACAACAACCTTCCTTTTTCACATTTTCTTCCTTTCTTTTTCTGTCTTCATTTCTTTCCAATGAAAAAGACCGATCTCGAGTAAAGCCATCTCTTTGTTATTCGGATACTCATATGTAACACGAGAGCCTTGATTCTTCATCATTTTTTCCCAACTAACGGGCGGAGAACATCTTGAT
This sequence comes from Corymbia maculata, assembly GCA_014182735.1. Classification (NCBI taxonomy): domain Eukaryota; kingdom Viridiplantae; phylum Streptophyta; class Magnoliopsida; order Myrtales; family Myrtaceae; genus Corymbia; species Corymbia maculata. The sequence goes on along the minus strand of CM024692.1, from coordinate 29,754,971 downwards.
ATTGAGGACGCACATCTTGGGCACAATTTGAATCCACTTCCATGAGGAGAGAGAGAGAGAGAGAGAGAGAGAGAGCCGAGGGGAGTGCTGGCACGTCCGTTTGGAACTCAGAGAGTCGAGGATCTTGCTCCATTAACAAAGAATTTGGGTTCTCGAGGGGACAAGAAACCTAGAAGATGAAGTGCATAAGAAGAAGAACATGAAGAGTTTGGGGTTTTGCTTTTAGGATTTGCTAATTTCTATCAATATTTTTTTTTTTTTGACAAAGTTGGCCTTATTTCGGCTACCTGAAATGCCACACGCTTCCCAGCCAGCGAACATTTGATTAGTCGGCGATTTGAGGTCCTTATTTGAGACTGGTTTAGTCACTTAGGATCCTCATTTGAGATAATAGCCATTTTGAGTCCTTATTTGAGAAAATAAGCTTACTTCGGATCCTTTTTGAAATTTTCCCCATAAATATTTATGGAGATTATGATTTTTATGGACGATTCGTGATTAAAAAAATTTAATTTTCAAAATTGAATCCTCCGAGGCTAAAAGAATTTGATGTCAAATTAAGGTCTTACATTAAAATAGCATGTTGGATAATGAAACCAAAAAAATATAAAGAGAAAACTATTATGAAAGATTTTTTAAAAATTTACATGTTATTATAATATTTACTGTATCCCTTATTATCGATTACGATTTACTTTTTTTCTTTTTAGTTTGCATAATATTCAATGTATCTCTTATAATTAGCTTCTTTTAAATAAATAATAAAACCGTTGCATATTTTGATATGTTATATTGAGATGTTTGGGGCCATATCAAATAGGTCTCGTTATAGTGCACATTACTTTTTTTACTATTGTTCATGATTATAATCAAGCAATTTGATCTATTGATGAACATACAAATTCTTTGTTAATTTTTATCATATGTTATAAATCGAATTCAGTTGAGTAGTTAAAATAGTGTGGAGTGATAATGATTGTAAATTTCTTTTTAATTTTATAAAGGGTTTTTTCCAAAAGTGGAGTCATGCATTAGATATCATGCACTTACATGCTACAGTGGAATGGGAGAGTTGAAAGAAAACATTGAGACATCCTTAATGTATTGCAAAATAAAAAGTAAAAAAAAAAAAAAAATGTATGAGAGGGAAACAATGCAACACTATTTGTTGTAACCATAAATTTTAATAATTTCGAAAAAACAATAACAAAAAATAAATAACAATCAAGCCAATGTTTATATAATCTTTTTACGTATAAAGATGCTAAATCACATCTCAAATACAAACTTATTTGATTGTAATAAAATTAACAAGGAATTAAACATGAAGTAAGGCACGGCTAACCAAATCTCTTAAAGGCAATTAAATCCTACCAATGGTGTTAAGCAGTTCTATGAATAATGCCTTCTAAGATACAACACCTTAAACCTATTTGTACTAACATTATATCAATAGAATTCTATTAAACACTTCTAGAAAGCAACACATTTGGAGGAGTGATTTTTCAAAGAACAACTTTAATTTCGAATGATTCTATCTCCCACAAACTAAAGATAATTTTTCGTAAACTAAAGATGCATCTTAGAATTTTTGCATGAGAGTCTTGGGAGATGCGTCATTAAGCTATCCATTAATTCGTCTATTAATGCAAGTATAAAACTGCTGTACAAGAGCTGAAGGAATGCATCCTTAATGCATCAATTAATTTGTCCATTAATGTATCATAAAACTGTTGCACAAGGGCTGAAGAAATGCGTCCATTAGTTTGTTCATTAATGTATCATGAAATTGGATAGAAGAAATGTGTCAACTTATGTTGAGGCATTAATAACTTATAATTACACATTAATGGCAACTCAACATAACATTTTTTGACTTGAAGAACTTGTAAAGATAAACTACATCAAGATAGGTAACTTTCGCATTAAACTTTCTTTAGTTGCCTATTGAATTTTATTAACTAGTTGATGGATTAGGCCTTGAATTGCAAGTTATTGATGTAAGTCTAAACAATAGTCCTCACATAGAGTATTGTCAAATCAAAATTGGTTCTCAGTTGTGTCTATTCTTTCGGCCCTAAATCTCTTGGGATTCATGTGTACTTTAGAAAATCTAGCATTTAAAAATTTCATGGAGTCAACCAGCTCCACAAATATATGTATACTCCTATTAAAAGTATCTTACCTAACTTTACTAGGATTTGAAATCCAAACTATAGGAATAATTTAATACATATCATATCTTTCAATGCTATAGAAAGCATTGTTGCATCATAGAAATGGGGAACGTTCACACTAGAGTTTCCAAGACTTGTGTTGTCCTATTAAACATAGTTAATGAGATCTCCACTCATTGGGTTAGGGTCTTTATCGAATTAAGACTTTTTACCTCATATCCCTCAATGCGCATTTTACTTGTGATGCCTTAGAACATCATGCGCAATATGTATGTTTTATTATTAAATTCTCTTTTAAGTACTCGCACGGGAAGCAAAATCAACCATTAAAAAATCCCTAAGAAAATTTGCACAAATAAATAACATACTTCTTTTATTTATACTATGTTTCAAGTTCACAACTTTATAACATTGCGAGGAAAATGCAAAAGTTTGGGAATGGGTTAGAGAGACCTATCTCCATACTACATTATGCTTCAAAAGTCTGCTTGGGAGCATAGATCAATAACCTTTCACTCCCCTACATCTCTATCATCATCAAGGTCTTGACCAACTTGCCGCCAAGGTTCCAGTACTAGGCAATGAACTAATAGGAAACCCACTCCATGAAACATATGTCTACCCATATAGTAAAATTATACTTGATGCATATTATTCCAAATTCATGTTCAAACACGCTTTTACAAATACCTTCGTAGTACATAGGAACTCCATAGCGCAAAAGTTGAGGGATGGCCATTTTATACTTTAAAAAATAAAGTAACATGCTGAAACTCAATAAATAAAATATTTAGTTTTAGGTTAGAAAAATTATCTTATCGCTCCACTTGGTGCAAGCAAAGTGGATGCATAACAATCCAATAAAAGTAATGATAATATGAGCAAACTTCATTATTCACTTTTTCATATACTATAGTAACCATCATCCAACGTACTTCCAACTCTCATGTATATGACATACCATATTTCAACACAAGATAATCAAATTAAATAATATTTTCATATATGATAATAATACTTAAATTATAAAGCTAAGATTTTTTAACTTAAAATTTTGATGGATACGTAAGAATTTTATTTTAACCGTAAATTTTGTGAAGGGCACGGGATTATTTTTTTGTAAATATACTTGTTTTGAGTTTGACGTGTTGAATCAAATTGATAAATGTTAATGTGCGCATTAATAGAAAAACATATTAATTAATTTACTATTGACTTAGTTGTTAATAAGTAGTATTATTTGTTTAAATCTCATTAATTAATATTAATTAATTAATTACACAAATGGCGCTAAGGATAGAAAGATTTTGTCCATTATCATGATTGTTCACAAGCTTCTCTCATTAGGCTATTCATATGCCACATGTTCTTGTAATACCTCACACATGACCATGTGTTCTTTTAAGGTAAGTACTCAAAAGAGAATTTATTTATTAAACACGCATGTTGCATGTAACATTTTGAAGAATCACAGTAAATCATCATTGCATTTAGATTAGTCATCCATATTTCACGCAAATCTTATTACACTTGTTTATATTCAAAGTTTAGCCATGTCGCATATAAGAAGAGAAGACCAATGTACATTTAAATACACTATTCCAAATAAAACACACTTTTAACCTTGGAGAAAACATTGGACTTAAAGTCTTCCTAGCCGTATCATGCTATTTTCCACCTTTAGGAGCAAACTCTTCTTTTGATCCTAGTTCTCATAAGTTAGGAGGTGGTTGCGACCTTAATTGTTTAAATTTGTTTGAGATTAGTGAAATTTCTAGATATTAAGTTAGTTCAATATATTTAACACTTTTTATCTTGGTTGATTAGTAGATATGGATAATTTCAATGTGCAATAATGTCATGGATATTATGATTATTAAACTTGCCTTGATGATCTTGTGCATGCATGTATAGAAAGTACGTGATTGATTTTTTTAAGGTATGATGTAATTGGTAAGTGAAAACGATGAATCTAAATTTTGAGGAAGTATGTTACAAATTTTAGGCGTAATTGTTATTAGTCATATAGACATTTTATTTGCTTGAAATTAATTAATCTAATCTTGAAAATGTCATTTTTGCAGTCTTAAACTCAACCATCGTTGGTATTATTCACCTCGTGTTCATTCATTCTATCAGATTTTATTGAATTTGAAAATATTTATTAATTCTATTAGATTAACTGAGCCTTAATATATTTGATTCATTCTACGAAATTTACTAAGTTAGAATTTGTTTGTTTGTTCTACCATATTTTTTTTAATCTGAAATTACTCATTTGTTGAATTCATCCATTAAATATGTTCATTTATTAAATCTTTTATTTTGTTCTATCTGCTTTTACTAAGTTTGAATTTGTCAATTCGTTACATCTATCCATTTATTCGACCAAATTTTATTGAGTCTGGATATTTCATTATTCAAATTCAAAATGTGCCCATTTGATTGTCCAAACTATAACAACAAAAATATACTCATTGTTCAACTTAGAATGTACCTATATGATTATCCAAACTTTAATGATCAAAAAATTACTATAGATAATTTCTTACTCGATCATTTGATTAACGCACCAAATTGGATTGAGAAATATGTGTTATGGTTATAAGAGTGCATGTATCAAGGCTTGCATAAGATTAATGTGCTTCTGTCATTCATAAATTTATGTCGACGATGTCTTGTGTGTTGGGATGCCTTGGGGAGTGTTTTGAGATTTTTCAAGAGTCAAAATGCCCCATGAGTTGGAATGCCTCGAGAGTATTGAGAAATTAAAAGTAATAATAAATAAAATATATGATCATGTGTAAAATCAAATATTATTTAAGTCGATTATTTTGTGTTGAAACATGGTATGCCATTTGCATGAATATTAATGGAAATATTGTGTGGTGATGATTACTATGATATATGAAAATAGAAAAAGTAAAGTTTATCCATGTTCTCGTTACATTTACTAAATTGTTATGCATCAACTTTATTCGTACCAAGAAAAGTGGTAAGATACTTTTTCTAACTTAAAATTACAAATTTCGTTTATAAATTTCGACCCATTCTTTTATTTTTCAAATATTTAGGATGGACACTCCCCAACATTTACGCTATGAAGTTCCTATGTACTACGAAGGTGTTTGTGAAAACATATTTGAAATTGAATCTGGAATAATATATACCAAATGTGGTTCAAGGTTTCACGGAGTGGGTTCCCTATAAGTTTGTTGCCCGATCCCGAAACCTAAATTGCGAGTTTGTTTGTTTGTTAAGGGGTTTCGACCTTAAAGATAATAGTGATGCAACAAAGGGAGAAGTTATCGACCAATGACTATAGTTTAGGCCTTTGTATAGACAAATTTTTTAAGTATAATGCAATGTATACATAAGTCTCCACAACCCCTTTTAGAATTTTGTGTTTTATCACAATATAGTAAATGTGTGAACTTGAAATATGTTATGAATAAAAGAAATATAAGTAGATTATTTATACTTATGAATTTTTAATAGTTGATTTCGCTTCCACATGCGGGTACTTAAAAAAGAATAATATTATAAAAACATGTGTTACGTGTAACATTCTGGGGGTAGAAGCATAATCAACCATTCAAAAATTCTTAAAGAAATTGACATAAATATAGATAACTTACTTATATTATTTATATCATATTCAAGTTCACAATTTTATTACATTACAAGCAAAATACAAAAATTTAGGTTGGGATTGGGAGATTTATATCCATCTTATACTATAATTCAAAAGTCCATTTGTACAAAGGTCTAAACTATAGTCATATATCGATAACTTCTCACTTCATTACATCACCATTATCATCAAAGTCAAAACCCCTTAACGGACCAACCAACTCACTATCAAGATTCTAATATTGGACAACAAATTGATAGGGAAACCATTCCATGAAACCTACATTTACCTGCATAATAAAACAATACTAGATATATATTATTCTAAATTTAAGTTTAAACATGCTTTCATAAACACATTCATATTACATATGAACTCTGTAGTGTAAATATTGAGGAATGTCCATCCTACATATTTGAAAAATAAAGAAATAAATCGAAACTCGGTAAACGAAATCTCTATTCTTAGGTTAGAAAATCATATAACCAATTCATCTAGTATAAGTAACGTGAATAATAATTAACAATTGATGAAAATATGAATAAACTTTATATTTTCCATTTATATATAATATAATGATCATCACCCGCATAATAATTCTATGTAGACTCATGCATATGGCACATCATGATTTAAAACAAGATAATCAATTTTAACAATTTTTGAATATACATATAGTCATGCATTTTACTCATTATTAGTTCTACCTCTTGAACAATCCAACGACATCCAAACTTTTGGAGTATCTCAACTTTGAGACATCTCGCAAATTCCACCACGAGGCATCCCAAGTCATGAAGAAAATATTCAATAGCATTAATGTGCAATGCCATCTGCTGATGTGGCGCATATTTGCCATTCAAAGATTAACGCGTGTCCTTTAAATAAGACTTGCTGGAAAAATAGAAGGTTTTTCTTTCTTTTTTCATTTATTTAGTTGGCTTTTAGCTGATTAATAGAAAAATAATAAAATAAATGCTCAAACTCCTATTTAATTTTTTTTTCTCTTCCTGCTAGTCACAGCTGCTATTCAAATCTACCTCTAGCATGTCGCCTCCCCCAAGACCCCCACCGATCACAACTGGGTCCCAAGCCTCCTTCGCCTCCACCTCTAATTATTCTTTACGTAGAAATTGAGCATAAGTACCCCAGGAGTGCCAAAACTTGGCATCGAGGGACACTTAAGTGCCAAAAGTTATAAAATATACATTTAAGTGCCAAAATTGGAGCAAAAATTATCAGTAAAGTGTCAACAGACAAAAAATTCTGGCAAAGCTGCCACGTGTCCATTTTCCGGCGAGTTTATTTGCTGACAAAGCATTTTTTTTTCAAAATAAAAAATACACGTGGCAATTTTAATAAAAAGAAATTGCCACGTCAGATCAGCAAAAATTTTAAAATCGATTTAAAAAAAATAGGGGAAGGGGGAACTGGCGAGGGCACAATCTCTCTTTTATAATAATATATATTTTAATTATTTAATATTTTTAATTAATAATTTTTAAAATCCACGTCAGCGCAAAACAACATCGTTTTTGGCTGATTTTTCGTCGACTCAGTTTCCGGTGAGCCACATAGGCAAGAAAATTAATAAAAAATTGCCATGTAGGAATTCGATAGGATTTCACTGAAATAATCTATTTATTTTGAAAAATGGCACTTAAGTGTACATTTTGTAGCTTTTGACACTTAAGTGTCTCTTGGTGCCAAGTTTTGGTACTCCTAGGATACTTATGCCCAGAAATTGAGTATAAAGTTTGTGCTCGCGTTGGTTTTCGATACTTATGCCCAGAAATTGAGTTTCCGGTGAGCCACATAGGCAAGAAAATTAATAAAAAATTGCCATGTAGGATTTCTGATAGGATTTCACTGAAGTAATCTATTTATTTTGAAAAATGGCACTTAAGTGTACATTTTGTAGCTTTTGACACTTAAGTGTCTCTTGGTGCCAAGTTTTGGTACTCCTAGGATATTTATGCCCAGAAATTGAGTATAAAGTTTGTGCTCGCGTTGGTTTCTTAACAACTTTTGGGCCTCCACTCGATTGCATCCCTTCGACGAGCTCGTCATCACACCTCACCTCATCCATTTTGATTCTCTCAATCATCTCCTCCAAAAGTCCCGTTGGTCGCAATTGGATCTCAAGCCCCCTCCACCTTTACTTTTGTTTAATTGTGTCCCTTCGACAAGCTTATCATCACACCTTGCCTCATCCACTTTAATTCTCTCGACCATCTAGTAGGGTTAGTTTGTTTCAACATTCATATGTCAGAGCACAATGATTAAGACATAAATTTGTAAATTTTAACTAATGTAGGCTATTAAAAACCCATTAAAAGAAAGAGTGATGAAAATATAGTTTTTATGATTTTCAACAGTAAAAACAGAAATGATTATCAAAAAACCTCAGTCCACAAAACTAAACATGAAAGAGGCCGATTATTACTGGTATACAGGTGGTGAAGGAGACAATAAGAATAGTAAATATCGGAGCTTTTAAATTCAAATTAGTCGCAAAAGACATCGATTACAAAGGTCAATGTGTCTTCAATTTGGGTTTCGGTTTGAATTTTCTATAATAGTGTCTAAAGAGGATTGAATTTTAGCTAGGTTTTGCACAAATAAAAGAGAAATTGTGCCCTAAAGATGGTTCTCTAAAAAGGAAATTATGAATATAGAAATCTATCATGTACAAATTTTAATATAGGTTAGATTATGTTGTTTATTTTATGTCCTCACTGACGCTTTTGCTATATCTTTGTGCCATAGATATTATGAGTTAGTGATGAAATTGCTTGTTATTTACTTTCTTGTGATATTACATAATAAGTGCAAATATTCTTTTCTAACATTGAGTTGTATTTAATTATTTTTTTAGATAACTAGAGTGAATACAATTCGAAGGAAAACCATAAAGACTAAGAGGATGAGATATCTCTGCAATGTCCCTCAAAAGTTCACAAGTATCTTTAGAGAAGGTAATGTGCTTTGCTTTTATTTATTCAATTGTCTTTCGAGATAATGTTATTTTCTACACTTGGTGATAGAATTTTTTTTGACGTATTTGTTGTATTATGGAGCCAATATAATGTAGATACTCAAATTGAAACAAGGAAGCACGTGACACCAACTTCTATTATATTTTGTTTTTGTTTTTGTTTTTGGGTGATTTGAAATTGAAATTTATGAGGACCCTCAAAAGCTTGTTTCTTTATGTTGTTTCGTTTTGTGTATTATCTTGGTGGGAATCAGTAGTGGATGATGGTGAGGTAATAACTATAAATTCAAATTGATTTTTGATTATTTGAGCTACTATTATTATTGATGTATAAATTTTGGATGAGAAAAACCTTTAAACTTTTGTGTTTATCTTTGTTTTTGTGGTGCACCCAACATATTTGACAAAATATCTATTATGTATGATGATGAGTCATTGTTATTTATATTATTATTTTATTTTCAATTTTAGTTATTATTCGTCGATGGGTAATTGTTGTTTATATTATTAGAAACCGTAATATGATAAAAAAAAAAAATCAATCTTGCCACTAGATTAAGTTTGTCATACCAAAAACAAGATTTGCAAAGAAATTCTTTAAGGACTCGTAAGCATATAGGTTTTTCATGTCTCATGTAAAATGGAAGTTCTTAAGTGCCTGAACTTTATATTTCTTTCTAGTTGTTATTAGCTATTCGACTCATTTCAAATTAATGGATTTCATTTTATTTTGGTTGCCTTCACAAGAGCTTCCATATAACTAAACAACTTTATTTACAAATAGCTCTGTGTAATTTTTTATAATTGATCTAAAGAGACAAGATTCAGCGTTTGCTTCGGGAATTTTCGTCACACTCATTGCTTTAGCACTCTTTTTAATGTATTATTTGGGTTAATAATAGGTTTTCATGCTATTGCAAGGTATGGGAAAAATGGTAACGTAAGAGTTATTCAAAATACTTGTTTCTTTAAGTTGTTTTGTTATATGTTTTATTTTGATGAGAATGAGTAATGAATGACAGTGAGGTAATTACTTTAAATTCAAATTGAATATTGATGAATTGGATTGATATTGTTATTGATACATGAGTTTCAGATGAGAAAACCTTGGGGTTTTGGTGTTTACTTTTGTTCTTAGAATGCACCTAACGTGTTTGACAATTCAATTCTTATGTTGCCATATTTCTTGGTAAAACCAAGCAATACTCTTGTTGTTAACAATTTAACATGATAATTGTTATTTCTATTATTATTTTATTTACAATTTTAATTAGTATTTTCTAATAGGTAATTATTGATTATATTTCGGGAATATGTTGGCCATATGGTTTTTGGATAGTGGGAGTGATTATGAGGTGGTAATTATGAAAACTCAATATCGGTTGATACCAAAACTTGTGTTTAAAATTCACTTACGGTAAAATTTGCCATATTATCGTGTGAAATGGGTATGACTTCATCTTTTTGGAATTAAATTTATATTTACTTCATTTTTCTTCTTTAAATGAATAGAATTTTCCCTCAAATTGTAAAGACTTGAAAGGATAATATTATCGTGCATAATGTTAATGAATAATTTGAATTTAAAATTGGCATGATGTTTATTAATGAGAATAAATGTTATAATACATACAATGCATATGCAATTTGCAAGAAATTTGGAGTGCGAAAATGACAAAAAAAAAATATTATGAAAATGCACATTTGTATGTAATTATGAAATGCATTCTCCACCAATCCCACCACATGAACAAAGATATGTTTATAGAATAGTAAAAAAAAGCTGAATGTCAAGCTTACATCAAATTGAAAAATCAAATATGAACTTTGAGAAGATATCAAGTTTGAAGATATCCATAATCACTATTTCATTGATGATAAACAAAAACACCCTATACGGTTGTATCAACATATTATCGATATCAGTGAAGGTACTTTGAGTTTTATGACTAAGGTTAGTATAAGGGCTATAAAAACATATTCTCATCTTTGCGATGAAGCGGGTGAACTAAATAATAATAGCTTTACATTACGTGATTGTTAAAATTTCTTACAATAAAAAAATATATATATGATTAGAGCGGGTGATTGTTAAACTCTCATTAACCATTTTAATTTTTTATAATCAAATGTAATCAATTTTTCTTTTACATTTAAATTGGATGAGAAATAAAGATTCACTAATTTTTTTGGTATGATGGTGTATCCAAATAGGAAATATGGTAGTATCTGATATAAATAAATATAATATGATATGTGCGCATTTTGTTGACTTGAATTAATACTGGAAAAATATTCTATTTGGTTGTGCATTTCTAATTGATGAAATTATCACTTATTTTGTTTGAGCATTTCGATCCTTTTTTAAGGTAATAGGTAATGAAGCACCGAAGATTATTTTTACTAATCAAGCTCATACTTTGATAAATGTCATTAAAACTATTTTCCTAAATTCTCATTATTGTTTGTGTATGGTATATTGAAAAAAATATTACGCATCACATTACACATCTTCTTGGAAAGTCGGGTTTTCATGATAAATATTGGTATAAACTTCTATAATGTTGTGAATTTGAAATTAAAACGGAAAGTATTTGGAAAGTTATGTGTTAGGAGTAGAGCTTATGTGACAATAAGTGGTTGGATAATATGTATCGCTTGTGTCATCATTGATATCCTTCATTTGGCGTTGGATATTTTTTTACAGGAATTAGATCTACACAAAGAAGTGAAAACACAAATAATGTATTTCAAGATATAACATGTAAGACCATGACTTTATCTAAATTTGTTAGTCATTACAAGAGGCAAACTAAAAAAAGTACAATACTAAAATTGTTAATAATTTTGAGTATGCTCGAGAAAATCATATATTATTATTGAAAATAATGAAATTTGGTAATATATTGCAAAAGTGGTTACTCATGTCATTTATAGAAATTTTCAAGTTAAGTTCTTACATGTTTTATTTAAACATGTTATTCAATTATAAATTTAATGGGCCGTTGCCCACTTATATCATTGAAACCGTAAATAGTAAATGAAATTATATTGTGCATTCTAGTCTAAGTGATTCTATCATTTCATGTAGCTGCGAGTTATTTGAAAAACAATATTAGTTACGTAAGCATGCTCTATGCGTCTTAACAAATATTATAAATGTTACAAGTATTATATCATAATATATTTTGAAAATGTGGACAAAAGTTGCAAAACAATGGGCTTATTGCAAAAATGTTGTACAAAACTCTCATCATATAATTAAATTGAAGAGATTGATGAGGTTATCTTTCAATATTATGAATGAAAATGCCAATCATAATGTTACAAATGAGCTTGCAACTACAACTGTATTGCGTCTTCACTTTCACATCACAAATAAAATATAATCTCTAAATGGTAAATCTTATGTTAATTTCTTGGTGGAAAGTGATGAATCTGAATATGCAAAAAATCTTAGAATTCAAATACTTGATCCCTTCAAAGAAGGCTGTCGCGACCTCACCTCGGGTGTACCACCTAGGGTTTGGCTAATGGATTACTAAGCCTAAACTTAGTTCGGGCTCTCCCAAGCCCATACCAATTCGCGACTTAGGGTTTAAGTTCTTTTTTTTAACATGCCAATGATTTTTACTTAGGAGTCGCCACTAATCTATTTTTGGTGGGTCGATTAGAAACCCAAGTAAAGTAGCGGGAGAGTTACTTTACTCCTACGAACCAGAAACTATGGGATCGGGGACTTGATTACGTTAGATTTCTCTAACGCCCCTTCGGTACCTTTTCTCTTTTATTTAAAAAAATGATTTGCAGGCAATTTAGATTGATTTTAATTTAATCCCTAACATGCAACGTGATCATGCGAGTGCGCAATCATTATTTAACACTCAATAAAGCAAAGTAATAAATAAATTGCAAGCATAAAGAAGAAATACTTACCTCAAAGCAACGAAAGCATCTACAATATTAGTTAGAAAATCACATCAACCTAAAAGTGATTTCTAATTAATATGCAATCACTCGAATTTTGGATTTTTCTCTTATTTAATGAGGCCTAAGACTAACGTGCAATGCATGTAATGACGTACGAAAGTGTCTAAATTTACTAGCATGCAATGTGCAACTTAATATGCAAACTATATGTCACGCAACATTAATTATTTAACTTAATCTAACGCTAGAAAATATTCAATGCAACTATCCTAGTATGTCACGCATTCAAATGGCCCTAAACATGCAATGACTAGATGACACACGGAAGATGACCTAATTCTATGTGATATGAGCATGGCAATTTTTATGTTTTTTTTTTTTATGATCAAAATTCGAAATAAAAAAGACCTATATGTAAACATGAAAACTATCCTAAAATATTCTAATAAGAAGCACATCTAACTCCACTATATATTTTTTTTGGGTTTTTTAATAAGCCAAATCAATTCGAGCAAAGGCATATCAACACATAAAGCAACTGAATCATATAAAGCATACAATTTTCCGCCACCCAAGATAGAAAATCAAAACAATCAAAAACCTGATCCGACGTCTCGCGGCTCAATATTTTTGATTATTGAGATTTTTATCACGACACAACGACATCACTCAATGGGAATATGCCAAATATCTCAAAGGAAATCACATATTGCTAATTAGGCAATTTTATATTCAAATAAGCGAACGGATTAGGAAATTACCTTGATGGTCTTTCTCTGGTTCTCACAAACGATCCGAGACGGTTTTCGATGGTGGCCTCGACGGAACACAATAGCGTGGCCGGCGGGTGATGAACGTATGACCGGCGATTGGTGATGCTCACGGTGGGCAGCCTCTCCAAGAATTCACTTCAAGGACACTTGTGAATTCGCTGGATGATGCTGGCATGCAAAGTCAATGTTCTTCCCTGGTCAACAAGAGCTAATCTGTGAATATTAGTTTCCGAATTTGGTTCACAAACAATCACTCGCAAATCACGATCGTCGGGGGTGGATCGGTGTGGCTCTGCAGGGTATCTCGGTGGTGAAGCTTGGATTGGCGACAGCTTCTTTTCCGAAATTTGCACGTCACCCAAAGAAGGCAAATCCAACCCTTGGACTTTCACGAATTGAACATGCACAGAATTTGCTGGGCGTTGCTGGAATTTATGTGGCAGCCGCTAGAATCGCTGGATGAAACACGGGAAAGCTGCGGAGTGAGCGAGGACGGGCTAGTTGACTTTGGTCTCGGAGATGCGGCTTCCGAGACGTGAGAATTACCAAAACACGACTCACAATTCTTGTGAAAATTGTGGCCGTGATCGCCGGTCGCCGCCTCAAGATCGAAAGTCGTGATCCGGATCCCCTCCTTTTCTCTCCTCTCTTGTCTCTCTCTTTTCGTGGATTTTTGTGTGTGTCTCTTCAGTGTGTGTGGCCCCCCTTTTTATAGGTGTGAAGACTATGATATTTAAGGAAAGATGATAAATTTGCACGTTGTCTATTTAGCTCTTGTATCCCACATGCAATATTTTTCAAATATTTCATCCAACGCTTTCCTTGAATATTGAAAGAATAATAAGAATATTCTCGGGAATATTCTCATATTCCGGAATATTCTTATATTCCAATTCGTCACCCCTTAATGAGAATATTTCATTCGATACATTCCTTAAATATTGAAAGAATAACGCAAATATTCTCGGGAACATTCTCATATTCCGGGAATATTCTCATATACCAACTGTCACTCCTTAACGGGCCTAGCCAAATTCTTTTCCCTTGTGAGCTTAGTCCAACTTATTAAATTAAAGTTTAGAACCATCAATTGAAGCCCTGCCACATGTCCAATGCAAATGCAATAATAAATGCTCCTAAAACTATATGCTATGCAATTTAATCTTAATATTTTTTGTTTAGGGGTTAAAATTAATCCCTAAATTTTTGTGCATTAAATTACGAATAATCAATCAAAATTTAGGTGTCAAACTGCCCCTCTTTGAAGGTGAGCTCGCAGAGGTTGCATTCAAAGATAAATGAAACCTAAATTTTGACCATGCATATGCAATATAATGTTATTTTTGTGGGAAAATGAATCCCATTTTAAAATGCAATATGATATGATACATGGAAAAGCTAATGCAAAGTATGAAAAAGAAAAAAAATAAAAAAGCGTACCTGTAGTTACTTACCAATCAATATGGTAGAGCATCTTGAGGTACGGGATGAATTTTTTTTTTTTTTTTTTACTCCACAAGCATCTGGTTTTCATTTTAGATTTCTTGAAGAGTCTAATGTTTATCGAATTGCCTAGATCCGGCGAGGCAACCGAATCAACAGACGCTCAATGTTAGGTGAGACGACCATTGGACCAAGATCTCTCGAAATACTTAGAGTATAACAAGAAAAATCAAAGAACATTCATATCCAGAATGAAACGTTCGATGAAAAGATTCGAGACATTTAGACTCGGGCGAAATGTCAAGAATTTGGAAACTTAACCAATAAACACTCAATGTTAGGTGAGATGAATATTGGATGAAGACAACTTTGACCAATAGATGCTCAATGTTAGGTGAATCAAATATTGGATTGAGATTATTCGAGAAAATCAAGGAACATTCATATCCAAAGTGAAATGTTCGATGGAAAGATTCGAGACATTTATATCCGATCGAAATGTCAAGAATTGAGAAATTTAACCAATAAACACTCAATGTTAGGTGAGATGAATATTGAATTAAGACAATTTAACCAATAGATGCTCAATGTTAGGTGAGTCAAATATTGGATTAAGATAACTCGAAATACCTAGATCCAAACTAAGGTATGACGAAAAAGCTCAGAGAACATTCATGTCCAAAATAAAATGTTCGACAAGAATATTGTATAACATTCGGATCCAAAGCGAGATGTTAACTTGTGGGAGGAGTTACCAAATTTTGCTTTGGGTACTCAAATGTATTAGATACTTACCCGAGGTTTCCTACCGAGGGCTTGATTGGCTTGCCTCAAAGTTGCTTGCTAGCAAAGTGGTTTGGGAACCATGGAGTGTTTGAACACATCTTAATGCTTCGGACAGCGAATCGAGCATCAATTATCATGAGAACTTTACCTGTCAAACATGGTTAGCAACAACGAGATATTTCCAATCCATGTGCAGTTCATGTGTCACAATTTTATCGATCTGTATTACCAAATCAAAACTAGCAATAATTTTCGAAGAACAATCCATTTAGAATGCGGGCGTCATCGATGTGTCAAATAAAGGACCCATTTGGTCGAAAGGACTTTTCGTTCACTCTCACGAAAATGCTATTTTATCCCAATAATTGATGTGGGAATTTGAGAATCACTCTATTTCGCTATCATCATACTAGACAGGGTCCGAGTATTCTCGCAATCGGTACGACTTTACCAATCTGAAAGGTCTTTAACATTGACCATAATATGGGCTTGGTCAATGGCTTAACAAAAGGGACTCTTTGAGTCGAGGCTTTTGAAAGAATGAGTGATATTCTGTAATCATCTCGGGGTTTACAAGTCAAGAACCCTGCAAAATGAGAAAGAAATAATCTTGCTCGCACTTCTTCGAGCGATGCTTAAAACATGTGAATCCCTAGGTTAATTCAAGTGCCCTAATCTGAAGAGACTTTATAAGGGACGTAACGTAGGCTAGGTTCATAGGTTGAGAAATGAAAGGATCATTAGGCTCAAAATGTGTGTAAATGGGTGAGAGTTGGTGATCATCTTGGCATTACCACCAATCTTCATCTTCGCCATCAAAGATTATTTCCAAAATGTGTTTTGTTGACCACAAAAGTTTTGCATTTTATAACTTTTCACAATTGATAGTCATTTATCTTGACTCTTTTTCATTTTCTCTTATGGGCATTGGCCTTGCTTTTACTAGGCACACTTTGCTTTTTCTTGCCCCTCTTTTTACTCTAATGTCTATGGGCATCGGCCTTGCTTTTACCAGGCACACCTTTGCTTTTTCATGCCCCCTAGTTCTGTTTACGATTTTTCATTTGGACTTTTGAAGGTCTTCACATTTTGTTGGCACTCTAGACCTTGCTGTTTCTTGAATGATTATTTTTTGCTTGCCCGGTGTGGGGGATGATCACCAACTAGGTTCAAAGAAATGAATTTTTAGGCTCAAAAGGGCTATGCAACGGATATACGTGTGTAGGATAGAGAAAAAGAATGCTCTTCGTCATCCTAAGGCACTTGGATTATTGTTTGAGTTCATTTGCAATAAGGTACCCAAATATTGATGCAAGTGAGAGCAAGATAATTTCTATCTATTTTCTCGCCATGTGATGCCAACTTACCTCCAATTTGCCCCGATATGGGGTGGTTCTTGACAGGGGTAATTTTGAAAGAAATCTCCGCAAGTGTATGAGGCTCAAAGGGGTTAAGCAATGGATCTCTTGCAGTGTTTGGGATAGAGAAATGAATTGCCTCTCATCATTTCAGTCGGCGTACCTTTCGCGAGAAAACTCTTTGCCTTGTAAGCATGGAATCTTTCCGCTCAACTCACTAGTGATCAGTGTATGGGAAAGTATTTAGGACTATGCTTGCCTTTCATCATTCCAATGTATCCCATTTGACACATTCAATTTATTTCGCCGAAAATGATAATGCAACATTTGCAAAAATAAATAAAAAATGGAGAAACTGACTTGCGATTCATTCGTTATGGAAAATAACAGGATCAAGGATAATACTTCTTGACAGAATCGAATTAACTGGACTAGAAAACTCACGACCATCCATTTCGCAAGGATTAAAGCGCCTCCGGGGAGTACCTTCTTTACCACATATGGGCCACTGTAATTCGGAGCGAATTTGCCCCCAGGATTAGGAAAAATTGGTAATAGCCTCCTCAAGACTAGATCATTTTCCTCGAAATGCCTCACACGTACCTTCCGGTTAAAGGACCTAGCTACTCTTTGTTGGTATGATCGACCATGGCAAAGAGCTTTCAGCCTTTTCTCATCAATTAGGTTCAACTGCTCGTACCTTTGCTTCATCCATTCGCCTCGAGATAATTTCACCGGGATAAGACTCTCAAAGAGGGGATCTCCATCTCCACGAGCAAGATCGCTTCCATGCCATATACTAGAGAGAACGGGGTTGCCCCAGTAGAAGTACGAATTGACGTCCGATATGCCATTAGTGCGAAAGGCAACCTATCATGCCAATCTCGATAATTCTCGGCTGTTTTTGCCAAGATCTTCTTGATGTTTTTATTGGCCGCCTCAACAGCTCCATTCATTTGCGGGCGGTAAGGGGATGAATTCGGATGCTTGATCTTAAACTCGTAAAGAGCCCATTCACAAGCTTGTTATTCAAGTTTGTCCCATTGTCGTGACAATTGCTTGAGGGGACCCCGTAACGGGCAATTATATCACGCCCGATAAATTTCACAACATTTCGGGCAAGTGACATTAACATAAGATGCGGCTTCAATCCACTTAGAGAAATAATCTATCGCCACCGAATGAATCGATGCCCATTTGAAGCTTTAGGGTTTATCGGGCCAATCATATCGATGCCCCACATTGAGAAAGGCCATGGCTCGATAACCGATGCGGCTCGGTTGGGGGGACATTTATCTTATCTCCATGGATTTGGCAACGATGGCAACTTCGAACGTGTTGGATGCAGTCACTCTCTAATGCCCCCAGTAGTATCCCAACCTCATAATTTTCTTGGCTAGCATGTGCCCATTCATATGCGGGCCACAAACTCCCTCATGCACTTCTTGCATAATTTGCATGGTTTCGGCTTCGTCTATACATCGCAACGGGATCTGAATCATAAGATCTCTTGTATAAATTGTTACCGCCGACAAAGAACTTGGATGCCATCTTCATTATGTATTTTCTATCACCCGGAGAACTTCCTTCGGGGAATTCCCTGGTTTCGAATGTAATTCATGATATCGTAATACCATGGTTTCCCATCATGTTCTTTATTCACGACCATACAAAAAGCTGGCTTTGCCAAAACCTCTATTCTCAACGGTTCGACTTCTAATCCATCGGTAACTTGCAACATTGATGACAACGTCGCGAGTGCATCAAAGACAAGCGATTGTGAGACCTTGACAAGTACTCAAAAGAAATTTCATCGAATTCTTTTACCATCTCTTCTAGATACTCGTGATATGGAAGTAATTTAGAGTCCCCTGGTCTTCCATTCACCTACCGTCGTAGTATGATTAGTGCGGAGTCTCCGAACACCTTCAATTTAGCCACTTCCATCTCAATTGCAGCTTGGAGCCCGAGAATACAAGCTTCATACTCGGCTATGTTGTTAGTGCATGGAAACATCAACTTTGCAGCTCTTGGATGGTGTTGTCCATCGGGGATATCAAAGCGCCCCGGTGCGGGAACCGGATAAGTTTACGGCTCCATCAAAGAACATGGTCCATGAATCTTCACTTACATATAGGATGCGATCGTCCGGGAACAATCATCACTATTCAAGAGTCCGGGACTTTCGGCCAATATGTCGGCAATTACTCGACCTTTAACCGACTTTTGTGGCATAAAGGCGAACGTCAAATTCTGAAATCGAGAATCCGCCATTTTGCTAACTTACCCACTAAAGCTGGTTGATCAAGTAAGTACTTGATGGGATTGTTCTCGATCCACGAGAAATATCTCGGTAATGCAATGTATACCGTCGTAGTCTATGCAAGTACCCACACTAATGCGGTGCAAGTCTTCTCGATGTCGAACATTTCAGCTCGAGATAGTGAATTTTTTGCTCAGGTAGTAAATGGCCCGTTCTTTTTATCGACGAGGACTTTCTTGAGCCAACATTGCACCCAATGATTCACTATGAATGGTGAGGTAGAGAATCAAAGGATGTCCTGGTAATGGTGGGACAAGAACCGGCGAATTAATCAAGTATTGCTTCAGCTTCTCAAACGCTTCTTGACATTCATCATTCCGGTTGACTAGTGCATTTTTTCTCGAAGCTTAAAGAACGGTTTGGCGTTTGAAAGTTGGGAAATGAATCGGGCAATGTAATTCAATCTCCCTAAAAGACTTCGAACCTCTTTGATTGTTGACGGGGGTCGCAACTGGCATATGGCCTTAGCTTTGATGGGTCGATCTCGATGCCTTTACTACTCACAATGAACCCGAGTAATTTACCAGACGTAGCCCCGAACACGCACTTGGCAGGATTTAAGCGGAGCTTGAATTCACGAAGCCGATCAAATAACTTCTTTAGAGTCTCGACATGACTTCTTCCAGGTTGAGTTTTTGCAATCATGTCATCGACATAAACTTCAATCTCTTTATGCATCATGTCATGGAATAGTGTCACCATGGCTCGTTGATAAGTAGCCCCCTGCATTTTTGAGTCCAAAGGGCATAACCTTATAATGAAAGGTTCCCCGCGGGGTGATAAATGCAGTCTTCTCCTTGTCTTCCTCCTTCATTTTTATTTGATTATACCCGGAAAATCCATCCATGAATGAGAACAGTTCAAATCCAGCAGTGCTATCCACGAGGACATCTATATGTGGTAACGGGAAATCATCCTTCGGGCTAGCCTTGTTCAAGTCTCGATAGTCAACACAAATCCGAACTCGACCATCTTTCTTCATCACGGCACTATATTAGCCACCCATTCGGGGTATTGTGAGACTTCGATGAATCCCACTTTCGAAGTTTCATTACCTCTTCCTCTATCTTCTTCGAGAGTTCGGGCTTAATTCTTCGCAGCTTTTGCTTCTTAGGGTGCATGCCCGGATTAGTAGGCAAGGAATGCTCCACAATGGATGGATCCAACCCCGGCATATCAGCATACGTCCAAGCAAAGATATCTTGATAATCCTTTAGTAGCCGAGTCAGGCGTTCGGCCTCCTCTTCAGGGAGATTTGCCCCTATCTTCACTTCCTTGGCTTCTCCGGCATTGCTCAAATTGATAGTGATGGTTTGGTCGAGGTGAGAGCTTTAATTTTTTTCATCATTGCTCCCATTCACGTTGTACCTCGATGGAGTCCTCATTAGGATCATTTGTTGTTTCTTCGCCGCGAGATTGTACCTGAAACACAAAGTGGCTAATTTAGAAAAACAAACGGGGCTAAATGACATTTTTTAAAGATTTTTTTCGCAAAAACATCTTTTAGACCTCTTTTGCTAAAATATCTTCTTTTCTTTTCTTTTTTCTTTTTGAAATTTTTTTCTTTTTGAAAGTTTTTGACACGAGGAAGCATGATGAAGCCCAGGCCTCAGAATTCTCCTTGGATTTTCTTTTTTTTTTAATCGGTTGGATATCATCACCGGGCTGGTTTGGTGTACCCCATCATGCTCTAAAAACAAAACTTGTAATTTTATTGAAATTCATCAATCAATTACATCTTATTGAATGGAAAATGCGGTATTCAAGCCCTAAAAGAAAGCGAAAAAGAAGAAAAGAAAAATCCCTAAAATGCAGTAAAAATTCCCACGCAGGGGAATATGCGAAAATGATAAACGAGTTACTCTTGTGGGCTAGCGCCCGCTTCCTCCGAAGATTCTTCTTCAATGGCACCTATAAGGAAATCATCAAATAGGTTAATGATTCCTTCCAATGCATCATCAGGGTTCTCCTCTCCTGGAGGTATCGGATCATCCATTCCACCCCATCCATCCGGGACAATGTCACGCGGGTCAATGTAAAAACTAGGGGGAGCGAGTACTTCACGTAATAGTCAAATTTGCCACTCGGCTGCCCCGTGGTATCCATCACCTCTCTACTATCCTGCATCATTCTAGCGGGACCAGGGAATGTCTCGTGAATATGAGGAGGTAGCGAGTTTTCCTTTTTTTGTCCATGTGAGTTTCGCCTTTGTTGCCTTTGCCCTCCACCTCTTTCATGGTACCCTAATCCAGCAAAACGGGACCTCTGAGGGGCTTCAATAGGGTTTCTAATACCTTGACCTCTCCTTCCAAGACCATGGCCAGCAATAAAGCCATTTCCAACCATCACTTTTCCTACCATAATAGCAGCATTTGAAACTTCAGGAGTGGGTAGCGAGGAACCTCGAGAAGCATGTATGGTGGATACCAACTCAAATGAGTGGTAACTCAATCCAAGTTCGAGAATCGGCTCGATATAAGGAATAGCGGTTTCATGATAAATCCGGTGGTCTTCCTCACCATGGACAATGACTAGCTTCCCCTTGATCACGAATTTCACGCTTTGATGGAGACTTGATGGCACAGCCCCAGCAGTATGTATCCAAGGACGACCCAATAAAAAATTAAATGCGGTGGGGATGTCCATTACTTGAAAGGGGATGTTAAAGATTACCGGCCCAATTTGCACATCAAGGTGGATCTCCCCAATCACTTCCTTCCTAGTTCCATCAAAAGCTCGCACACAAGTCTTCGCAAAGCATGTATCCGGGATAAATCTGTCTTGAGGCGATGAAGAGTGGCCAACGGACATATATTGAGCAGATCCATTATCAATAAGCACGCGGGACACATGGGAAGTTTTGTGTTTGACTGATATATAGAGTGGTTTATTGTGTCCTCTCCCTTCAACAGGGAATTCTTCGTCAGAGAAAGCGATCAAATCCTTGAGAAGGATTGACCCAACAAATTCTTCGAGCTGGCTAGGCTCAACTGTCTCTGGTACATGAATTTCGCTCAACACCTTCATTAGAGACTTCTGATGTGTGGGAGATGTTTGCAAGAGCTCAAGCAAAGAGATTTGAGCAGGCATTTTCCGTAATTGATCGACCACATTATACTCACTTGCTTTGATTACAGCAAGAAATTCTTTAGCCTCTTCATCGGTAATAGGCTTTGCGGGTTGAGTATTGGCTTGAGCATAAACTCGACCGGCACCTTGTAACCAGGTCAACATCCAGGTCATAGGACCAAGGAACCGCCTTATTATCGGCATATTCATAAGGTTGAGGTATCTCGATCACTATCCCTTCGTTGTGTACTTGGTGCCTTAGTTGATAGTTCCGCATCGGTTTCTTCTTTACTAGCATTCAACGCAGCCCATTCTTCCTCCCAGTCAATAACGACTTGGGATATAGTGGAGACCATGCCGGTATGGTCGGCATACACAACCACACCGGCCTCCGCCATCGTGGCAACCCTCTCTTTCTTCAAGGATAGGGGAATTGCCTCATGACTCGGGTAGTATCCAGCCTTTACTAACCCATTATAGACATCCGCAACATGCACTCTCGAATTTTTGACTTGACCGGCATCAAATCCAAATATGGCATTCACCTCGCCTTCGTGCTCGGGCAGCGGGTTCCTCTTGACATTCGGTTGGGTGGTGCGGAATGAGAATGCCTTAGTATCCAATAAATTTTGAACTTTGTGCTTCAAGGTCATGCATTCATCAGTTGAATGTCCCACTTCTCCCATATGATACTCGCACTTCTTGGAGGGGTCGTAGTTAGAGAATTTCTCCGCATTGGGCCGCTTCGGTTCATAGGAGAGCAGCCCATTCTTTTGCAAGATCGGCAAGACTTGAGATAGAGGACCAGGAAGTGGAGAGAGCGCCTCTTAGTAAATTGTCGTGATGCGGAAGGGCGGCCTCCACCTTGCTGATTCCTAGGAACATGAACGATCGGAGGTTTATTAGAGGCCGGTTGCACGTATGCAACATTTACTTCAGTGGTTGGCTCTTTCTCTTTCTTTGCAGCAAACCTCCCGTTTGGAAAGGTCGGTTCATTAAACCACCCCTCCTTCAGCCCCATCTCGATTTGTTCGCCCACTTTGGAATGAGTTGATTAAAGTTCTCAACATACGTGCCAACCATCCGATTACGGAACTCAAAAGGGAGGGTCTTGACAAATAGCTTCATCAATTCTTTGTCAGTGGGCTCAGGAGTAATTTGGGCGGCTAAATTTCGCCATCTTATGGCATACTCTTTAAACGACTCACTCTTCTTTTTTTCCATCCGCTCAAGGTCTTCTCGGGAAGGTGCAATGTCCATGTTGAACTTGTATTGCTTAAGAAATGCATCGACCACCTCATTCCAAGTGTCGAGGAGGTTTATATTCTTCATGATATACCAAGTGAGTGCAGGCCCGCCCAAGCTCATTTGGAACCACTGGATCATAAGGGGTTCATTCTTGATATGTTGAGCCATCCTCACATGGTACATCTGCGCAGGTGAGCCTTTGGGCAAGAGGTGCCATTATACTTCTCAAATTCTGGCATTTTAAATTTATTTGGCGTGTTGACCTTCTCATAAACAGAGACAAATCAATCGGGAGTGAACTTTGCAAACCCCGCAATTGTTTCACTTTCTCTTCAAGCTTTGCAAAACGTTCATCCCTGCTCTGTTTTAAAGACCTTATGAGTTTTGGCCTTTCCTTCCACGATAATGACATCATCTTCTAAGGGGGCATGTTGTCATCAAATTCATTGGATTGGCCATGATCAACTTTTTGCTTAAGTCGTAGTTCCGGGAGGTGTGACTTCGGGCTCGAACTTGCTCGGAGCTCCTTAAACTCGTTGTCATTTGTTGTATTGCAGCGAAGCATTGATTCATTTGATATTCCATTTTATCAATACGTTCGCGCAACTCGGTTTGCTCGGCCATTCGTGCTTTCAATCTCGTAATGATGGGTGAACGAGACGGCTCCGTTATCACCTAATTTGCAGAAAGGAAAACACATAAGCATCGCATATGGAACATGCCGGTCCATGACAAAGATCTAGCCGCTTTTATTAAGTGATATTGAATAGAAAATGACTCTCTAGGGAATTAAATTCCTAAAACATCAGTTTAAGAAATTGAAATAATACTCTAAAATTGAAATTGAACTCTTGAAACAAACTAGTGACTCTTCTCTATATACAATTGGGAGACCACTGTTCTTCGAAGCTTTTTGTTCTGTCGAACCAACTCAGAGATGTGAGCCTCTTTTGCTTCCACCGTTTCTTTGAGATGCTCAATTTGTGCTTTACGAGTGAGCTGCACTGTGACCTCAGGTATTACAAGGAGTAGAACTGTAGGAATCTTGTGGTGGTGGATATAATAATCCGAGGCATGATAAATCTTCTCTTCTCCCTTCAACCTTTTGGGCACCACTATCTTTTCTTGCTGGCATTTCTTCCATGCACTTTCGAAACGATCGATCTCTTCCAAGTATTCATGATCCTTACGCGTGAAGAGAGTTCGAAATAGGTCCATCCGAAGAGGAGGTGGAATATCTTGGAGCACGCGGTATCGACGGGCTACCCTATAAGGGTAGTAAGATGTTGCACCAGTGATTCCCAACAATGGAACCGGATCATCTTTCTTATGACAAAAACGAGCCTCACCAACATGAAACCATTTAGCATACCATAAGAAGCCCTCGGGATCCGGATCTTTTAGAAAAGTAATCCGGTTGGAATATGACTTTCCAAAGTATACTTTTTCTCTAAGATTGAAAACCTTTTTATTGGATGATTAGAACCTTCTATTTCACCTCGACGCATGAAATGACCAAACTCCCTCACGTGTGAAAGAAACCAAATTTGTAGAAGTTCAGGAGATGCATTCATGATTTTTCCTCCATTTTGTTTAAAACGATTGAGGGATAGAAATGTCTCAGCTAGAATCATGTTTATAAAATTCATGCCAGCACATGCTTGCCTAACCACCCATGCAATCAAAGGATTAATAGCATTTTTTCTATGAGGAAAAATTATAAATCCAAAGAAAGCTAAAATGAATATCCTACCTTTTTGGCGCATTGAAGATTGATTTGAAAAGTGATTAGCCAAAAATGAGAAAGGGCATGCATTACAATTAGCTTTCAAAATTTTCTTAACCTCATCGGTTTTGATTCTTAAAAATTCAGACAAAATTGATGTGGGCTCTAAACCGAGAGGCGGCCTAACAAGTTCAATCCCGATGGGCATTCTCATGATAACACTATATTCTTCAAGTGTTGGAGTTAGCTCATTCTTACCACCAAAGATGAAAGTAGCAGTCTCAGGGCACCAGAAGTGAGATATTGCTTGCAAGACACCACTATGGACTCCAATGTCTAGAAGGGGTATGAGCTGACCAAGTATTGACTCCACATAGTCTTGGCCTTCCTTATTTAGATTATTCCACCATCCCTTGAGCTCGATCTTAGGAGTTGGAACGAATTGAACATCGGATCTCCCCATTGTATATAGATTAAGACGTGCGATCGACCTTTTGTCATGGACCAAAAATAAATAAATAAATAAATTGCATAGTGTAAGGTAAGAATACTTACTTCATGGCGGAAAAATAGCAATTACATAGACATACACATGAGACGTGAGGTTTGACACATAAACTATAAGGCTTAGCAAATTAGAGCTAAGAGGAATGATCCGACTAGTCGCAGTCTCGCGTACAAAGGTCGGGTCCTCTTAGCTCCGGCTTGGTCACGAAAATCCTATAGTCATGCGATCTCGCAGACAAGGATAAACATTTTGACACCAAGAAAAAATTTCGGAGTTGAGAAAGGCAACCTCTACATCGCAGTCTCGCGTTCAAGGTTGGATCATTTCTCAACACCATCCTAATATCCTTAATTGCGGTCTAGGTCCGACGGCAGGTAGTGTGTGCAAGAGTGTAGTGTAAATGCATAGACATGCACAGCAATTTATATTCACAACAACACTTCAAAAATTGAAAACATTCATTCCCAACTCCAACCTGCAAGACAAGGGGTTAACAATCACTCCACCCCTTATAACTCCATCTGCAAAAACATTTAACACCTCAAATAGTTAGGGACGTACCTGGTATCCTCGCTGCCAAACAAATTTTTTTTTTAAAAAAGAGAAAATTGGCCTAAGTCCACTAAGAGTTTAAACTCAAGTCCCCAGCGGAGTCGCCAAGCTGTCGCGACCTCACCTCGGGTGTACCACCTAGGGTTTGGCTAATGGATTACTAAGCCTAAACTTAGTTCGGGCTCTCCCAAGCCCATACCAATTCGCGACTTAGGGTTTAAGTTCTTTTTTTAACATGCCAATGATTTTTACTTAGGAGTCGCCACTAATCTATTTTTGGTGGGTCGATTAGAAACCCAAGTAAAGTAGCGGGAGAGTTACTTTACTCCTACGAACCAGAAACTATGGGATCGGGGACTTGATTACGTTAGATTTCTCTAACCCCTTCGGTACCTTTTCTCTTTTATTTAAAAAATGATTTGCAGGCAATTTAGATTGATTTTAATTTAATCCCTAACATGCAACGTGATCATGCGAGTGCGCAATCATTATTTAACACTCAATAAAGCAAAGTAATAAATAAATTGCAAGCATAAAGAAGAAATACTTACCTCAAAGCAACGAAAGCATCTACAATATTAGTTAGAAAATCACATCAACCTAAAAGTGATTTCTAATTAATATGCAATCACTCGAATTTTGGATTTTTCTCTTATTTAATGAGGCCTAAGACTAACGTGCAATGCATGTAATGACGTACGAAAGTGTCTAAATTTACTAGCATGCAATGTGCAACTTAATATGCAAACTATATGTCACGCAACATTAATTATTTAACTTAATCTAACGCTAGAAAATATTCAATGCAACTATCCTAGTATGTCACGCATTCAAATGGCCCTAAACATGCAATGACTAGATGACACACGGAAGATGACCTAATTCTATGTGATATGAGCATGGCAATTTTTATGTTTTTTTTTTTTTTTTTATGATCAAAATTCGAAATAAAAAAGACCTATATGTAAACATGAAAACTATCCTAAAATATTCTAATAAGAAGCACATCTAACTCCACTATATATTTTTTTTGGGTTTTTTAATAAGCCAAATCAATTCGAGCAAAGGCATATCAACACATAAAGCAACTGAATCATATAAAGCATACAATTTTCCGCCACCCAAGATAGAAAATCAAAACAATCAAAAACCCGATCCGACGTCTCGCGGCTCAATATTTTTGATTATTGAGATTTTTATCACGACACAACGACATCACTCAATGGGAATATGCCAAATATCTCAAAGGAAATCACATATTGCTAATTAGGCAATTTTATATTCAAATAAGCGAACGGATTAGGAAATTACCTTGATGGTCTTTCTCGGTTCTCACAAACGATCCGAGACGGTTTTCGATGGTGGCCTCGACGGAACACAATAGCGTGGCCGGCGGGTGATGAACGTATGACCGGCGATTGGTGATGCTCACGGTGGGCAGCCTCTCCAAGAATTCACTTCAAGGACACTTGTGAATTCGCTGGATGATGCTGGCATGCAAAGTCAATGTTCTTCCCTGGTCAACAAGAGCTAATCGTGAATATTAGTTTCCGAATTTGGTTCACAAACAATCACTCGCAAATCACGATCGTCGGGGTGGATCGGTGTGGCTCCCGCAGGGTATCTCGGTGGTGAAGCTTGGATTGGCGACAGCTTCTTTTCCGAAATTTGCACGTCACCCAAAGAAGGCAAATCCAACCCTTGGACTTTCACGAATTGAACATGCACAGAATTTGCTGGGCGTTGCTGGAATTTATGTGGCAGCCGCTAGAATCGCTGGATGAAACACGGGAAAGCTGCGGAGTGAGCGAGGACGGGCTAGTTGACTTTGGTCTCGGAGATGCGGCTTCCGAGACGTGAGAATTACCAAAACACGACTCACAATTCTTGTGAAAATTGTGGCCGTGATCGCCGGTCGCCGCCTCAAGATCGAAAGTCGTGATCCGGATCCCCTCCTTTTCTCTCCTCTCTTGTCTCTCTCTTTTCGTGGATTTTTTGTGTGTGTCTCTTCAGTGTGTGTGGCCCCCTTTTTATAGGTGTGAAGACTATGATATTTAAGGAAAGATGATAAATTTGCACGTTGTCTATTTAGCTCTTGTATCCCACATGCAATATTTTTCAAATATTTCATCCAACGCTTTCCTTGAATATTGAAAGAATAATAAGAATATTCTCGGGAATATTCTCATATTCCCGGGAATATTCTTATATTCCAATTCGTCACCCCTTAATGAGAATATTTCATTCGATACATTCCTTAAATATTGAAAGAATAACGCAAATATTCTCGGGAACATTCTCATATTCCCGGGAATATTCTCATATTCCAACCTGTCACTCCTTAACGGGCCTAGCCAAATTCTTTTCCCTTGTGAGCTTAGTCCAACTTATTAAATTAAAGTTTAGAACCATCAATTGAAGCCCCGCCACATGTCCAATGCAAATGCAATAATAAATGCTCCTAAAACTATATGCTATGCAATTTAATCTTAATATTTTTTGTTTAGGGGTTAAAATTAATCCCTAAATTTTTGTGCATTAAATTACGAATAATCAATCAAAATTTAGGTGTCAACAAAGGCCAAAAGGTGTATCAAATTCTCAGATCAAGGGCGTCACGAAGAAGAGAGGGAAAAGTGTTTTCATGCATAAGAGGGAGTTTACACAAAATATAATACTTGTTTAATGTGATCAAATAAACCTATCACTTATCTTAGCTTATTTTTGCATGAAATAATTATAATATTCTTATTCTCATTCTTTTTCACAAGATTGACTCTAATAAGAGTTTATAGTCATTAATGTTGATCTTTCTCAAAGTACAAGCAACGTCTACATTGTACATATATATCTCAATTTCTTCTCAATTCATTATTTATAATAAGTCAAGTGGAATCTATAGAGAAACCTTATTACAACTTAATTCATCATTCTATGACTATGTTCAGATTCTAAACAAGGGCTTCAATTGGTTCAGAAATACTAATTTGTTGGACTTTATTAGACTATGATCACAGGGTTGATGTAACATTTGCCAAAAGACAATTCAAGTTGCATTCCCTAGTCTAGAATGACCCATTTTCTTTGCTTAGGTTTCTATGCTGTAATGTTTTCTTTGTTTATATTACTTTGTTTTCACTTTGGTTGTGCTAATAAATATGTTAGACCTATTGCAGATTGAATTTGACGTTTTAGAGCATGATTTTCACTTCCAAATTGTAAGTCGAAGTAATGACAAGAAATGTTTGTAATATGTTATAGCTTGAAGCCATTTTGTACGACTAACGCCATAAGAAACATGTTGCCGTTGATAAGTTGATAAATAAAAGGTCTATGTAATCAAAGAAAGTTGGAGGAGGGCACACGGCAAAATGAGCAAGATAAATGATGGCTTTTGACTTTGAATTGATAAGACAAGTTCTTCTAAAATTATAGTAGTAGTTAACAAACTTCAATCAGTGCAACTTTTGGGTCTTTTTGCTATGAGCATACACTTATGCATAGGGTAGGATTTATGTGCAGCTTTTGGGTTTTTTTTTTGCTATAAGTATGCACTTCTATATATGGTAGAATTAAGGCATCTCGAAACACTCCTCGGATCTTTTCGACACACAGGGCATCATTACCATTAATTCATGGGTGATGGAAGCATGTTAATCTCATGCAAGCCATAATATATGCACATTTATAAGCATAACACATACTTTTTAACATAATTTAATACGTTAATTAAATGACCGAGTAAAAAATAACCTATAATCATATTTTGATAATTAAAGTCCGAACAATCAAATGGGTACATTTTGAATTTGAACAAATGGATATATATTATCATCATTAAAGCCTACTCAAATTGATACTTTTTGAGTTTAAATAACAAGTATGTTCTCGTCATTAAAGTCTAAACAATTAAATTGGTACATTTTGAGTTTGAACAATGAGTATATCTAGACTCAATATAACTTGGTTGATCAAATGGACAAATTCAACAAATAAGCAAATTCAAACTCAGTAAAATTTAATAGAACAAAAGAACATATTCAACAAATACACAAATTTGGACAAATTCAAAAAAAGAACAAATTCACAAATGGACATATTCAACAAACGAGCATATTCAAAAATGGAAAAATTAAATAAATGACCAGATTCAAACTTAATAAAGTCTCTTCAAACAAATAGACAGATTCTTACGAAGTAAAATTTGCTAAAACGAATGAGCATTTTTGGTTATGTAAAATCTGGTAGAATTTATAAATAAATTTTGGCTAAGTAAAATCCGGTAGAATGAATGAGCACATTTTAATTAAATAATGTTGACACCCGAAATTTTTGGTATTTTTTGTTTTAAATGCCCATTTAATTTTTGCACATATAAATATATGGGAGTTTACTAAAAAAAAATTAAAAATTAAAAAAAAAAAATTAAAAATTTCGAAAATTCGAAAAAAAATTAAAATCCGCATGGGCTAGCTTAGCCCAGCCCATCCTATACTCGCCCATCTCTTTTACCTTCAACAGCCCATCCTATACCGGTCCGAATCACTTTTTTAACAAAAAAAAAAAAAATCAAAATTTAAAAAAATCAAAATTTTCAGAAAATTCATAAAAAATAATCTTAAAAAAACAAAGTTTTCGAAAATCATTAAAAATAAAAAAATGTTAATTTCTTTATTTCAGAAAATTTTTGACAGTTTACTTTATTTTTAATTTAATTTAATTTAACTTAATTTAATTTTTCTTTCTTTTTTTTTGAATATTCTAAAATTCCAAAAAAATTAAAAAAGATTAGAAAATTCCAAAAAAAACAGTAATAAATGTTTTTCTTAAATTTTCAGAAAATTCAGAAAATATCAAAAAATCTTGAAATCTCGCTTTCTTTAATTTCGGAAAATTTGGAAATATTAAAAATATTAAAAAATATTAAAAAGCATAAAAATTCAAAAAAATCAGAAAAAATCGCAAAAATTTAGAAAACCCTTAAAAAAAAAAAAAAAAAGAAGAGAAAAAGACCAAAATTGAATAAGCCTTTAGAGCTCTAAAGTAGGTTTTTATTTTATGTTATATTTCTGTACCTTATTTTTGCGATGATATTTTGAACGTTATTTCCTTACCTCAGAACGGTTAGGACGGACCTTAGATTTCTTAAATACATTGCCATGATCTCATTAATACACGATCAAGTTAGATACCGAAAGGGCGTTAGTGGCATGACTAACGTAACCAAGTCCTCGACCCTAGATTCTCGGTTACGTAGAAAGTGAAGCACGCTCCCACGTTTCATTTGGTTTCTAGCCGACCCCAATAGGCTAGTGGCGACTCCTTACTTGAAAATTTTTATGAATACCTAATGTCGCACGGGGTATGGGTTTGGGAGAGCTCAAGTTAATTAAGGGATGTCGGCTCGAAATTAATAATACCCCTAAACCTATTATTATTATTATTTTCAAAAAATTTAGATCGCGATAGCTTGGCGACTCCATTGGGGACTGGTTCTAAACCTTAGAGGACTTAGGCCTAATTAGCTTGATTGTGTGTTATCTAATGTGTTTTCTTGGCAGCGCATTCGAGAATGTGAAGTAAGTCCGCTAACCTCGTATTAAATGTTGGTGCAGGATTGGAGTAATAAGGGGTAGAGTTTTTGCTAACACTTTGTTCTATAGGTTGGTGAATGGGGATGAATGATTGTTTGGTTAAATTTTTGAAGTGTTGCTTGTTATATAAATTGTTGTGCGTGTCTTTCTTACATGGTACTACACTTTAACACACACAACCTGCCGCCGGACTTGGGCCGCATAGGATTACTTAGGATGGTGTTGAGATGGATGCCACTCCGATTACCATCATGTAGTGCGAGTCGCTTATCTCAATTCCGAAATTTTTTTTATGTCGAGAGTTTCCACCCCGGCTTGCAAATACGTAGCACGGGTTGACTCTTCGACAAAGCCGGAGTCATGGGAACCCCGACCTAACTGTGATCATGTCGGTTCAGTCTGGTAATCCCATGGCTTCATTTGAGCCATCTAGAGTAGAAATCAACCCATGTCACATGCGTATGCCTATGTGATTGAAAAAAAAAAATGGAAAAATAACAGAAAAAATCATCACCATTGGTAAGTATGATTTCTCCTTTTACTTGTTTATTTTTTATTGAAACTTTCATTTTTGAAATTTGCGGATATCAATCGAATACCCTCAGCTTCTAATTTGGAAAATTGGCAATTACTTTTCATAAGCAAACATTCGATATCAATTTCAAAAATATTTAATTTAGCTCTGCACAACGGATGATTTTGTTAAAGTTTCCAATCATGGGCTTAAAATCACATCTCATAAAAAAAAAAAAATTCTTCCAATTCATGATTATGTTTTGGGGCACAAAAAAAAATTTGAAATCAGACCTTTAATCAAATTCTTTCCCTTTCACATTTTGGGATTGAAAATTCAAACCACATTTTGTGTATAAATTTCTCAAAATAAAAATCACCTCATTTTGGCAAAAAGTGAAAGCAAAAATCATTCTTTCAAAATTAATGCTACATTTTGCATATGAAACTTTTGGGAATAGAGTGGGCATTCGATTGATAATCGCAGATTGATCTTTCAATGATGTCTCTTCTTATAATCAAATCTTGGCAAAATACCGAAATCCTGTAATAAGAGTTCTGGGGCATGTGTCATCACCTTGATTTCATTGTAAGAGGCGATCTCATTGGAGGATCATTTCCTCATTCACATACTGACATCGTTTCTTCTTCTTGCAGATGCGTGATGACCATCCTTCGAATTGTTTTTTTTTTTTTTTTGATGACCCCGGGAACTCCGCATCCCGCCGACGTTAGGGGAGTAAACCCTGGGGGCCACACGTGCTAGCTACCACACACATGCAACCAGGTAAGTCACCCTATGACGAAGCTGGGATTCGAACTCTCGACCTTTTGCGAGAGGAAGAGAGCGCAAACCAGCAACGCCACCGAGGTGGGTGGTACCATCCTTCGAATTGTTCTTACTTGACTGTGCCAATAAGTGGACTTTAAGTTTACGATGAGAATTTTTGTTACTCATAGGAGTGTATTGTATTTCCTTGTGTCTTTATTCTTTTTATGGATGATGTTTTCAATTCCAAGTTGATCATAAACCTAAGCGACTCATTCTTTTTGGGTAAAGAAATTTAAATTTTTAAACATCCTTTGGCTTCGAGGGCAATTTGGAAGTTGGCATATTTTATTGAATTTCCGTGAGTTTCTGAAAGTCAATGTATTGGGTTCCTCTCACGTGTTCGTCATTTGCAGGGAATCTCGAGAAGGATAATCTAGGATGGTACAATCGCGATTGTTCCAATGGAATCAATTTGTTCTAAAATTGATTTGTTCATACATTTTTTCTGCAGGAAAGAACTAAACAATTTTGACGTTGGTATTTGAATTAGATCACAAGCAAACATCCAACTTCGACATTTGACTTTGGGGGCAACATCTCTCCTCCCCCACTGATGACACGTGCTGGGGCAAAAATTCATCACAAAAGGATGTATCATTCCCAAATTGAGCCCCAATTAAGTATGGAAATGACACAATTCATCTTCTTTTATTATAGGGCGATCATCTACACAAGTCACTCAAAGCATAGCAATCGCACCCATGAAGCATGATGAAATGGAGTCAATCAATTCAATGCCAAAAGGATGTATCATTCTTAAATTAGTCCAATTCAATGTTGGAATGCAAATAACATGTCTCATCTTTTGTAGGAAAATATGTGCATTGACTGCGGGAGTAATGCCTTCCACCAAAGAAGCAAGTTAAAGCTCAATCGTCCATTTTGGTGTAAATGATGTATTTCGTTCTTAAATGATTTCCAATTGAGTGTGGAAATAACATGCCCAATCATTTTCTTCACATGCGATAAATGGGGCAAAGCATCCAAGAAGTAATGCCCTCAAATGTCACAGCATAAATGCTCATACCCGAAAAACAAAAGCACATGAAGGGTAAATTGTATCGATTCCAATTGCTCATGTTGATATTGTCTCTAACATGATCCATTTTTCCTTTGATAGGGAAACATCAAATGCACAAAAAAAAAAAAAAAGAAGCCAAAAAATGCAAGTGAAGAGTAATTTAGGGTTGCCAAATATCCAAGAGGATGATGTTGGCACTTGAGTGATAAATACGAGTGAAGGGTAATAATGTATCGTTTCCAATTTTTCAATCTCTAAGGATTCTCGCACTAATACTTTCCTTCATATTTTTTATAGGGCTACCAAGTCGCCCTGTTGCAGGTAAGTACCGTTCTTCTCAAAATCAAAAGGAAGATAAAATTGAAAATTTTCATCCAAAATAAAAAATAAAATAAAATTCAGCATTTTATCGAGAGCATATAAAAAGAAAAAAAGAAGATAAAAATTGAGAAAATGAACTTTTCACAAAAGTTTCTAAGCATTGTTTTTTATCTCAAAATTGTATGTTTGCTTGATGGATCACTCATTTTGAATCAAAATCCCCAATGGAGATATCTATTCAGATGATCTTGACTAAATGAAATTGAGATGTTTAATCATGCCAAGTGAGAAATGCTTAGGATGATGAAAGGCAATCCATTTCCGAACACGTCCTTCAAACACTGTGAGAATTGATCGAAAAAGAAAACCTATGTCATTTAAGGACAAATAAGTCATTCGCAATTGTACATGGACCAAAATAAAAAGAGGCATGTCTCTTCTCTATCTTACACACCACGGGTGACCATAGTTAGCCTCTTTGAGCCTTTAAATGCAAAGAAATTAGAAATACCTGTCAAGAACCACCCCACAATGGGGCAAATTTGGAGGTTTTTGTTGATATCACATGGTGAAAAGATGAGAAAGACTTATTTGCTTTCACTTGCATTAATCTTTTTGTGGTAATTTCAGGTGAATTCTTATGAAAGCTTGAAACATCCCAAGGTGAAGAAGAGCATTCCTTTCTCTACCCAAGCACCGATACCCATTGCTTAAACCAACTTGAGCCCAATTGTTCATTTCTAAAACCCAAGTGGTGATTATCTCCCTATATTGGGGCAAGGCATATGATTGGCCAAGGCCATTGACATTTACATGAAAATGTGCAAAGCATCTCGGAAGTCCTAAAAGCTCAAGAAGTTCAAAAGAGCAAAAGTCCAATGAAAATTAAGGGGCATGAAAAAGCAAAGGTGTGTGCAGTAAAAGCAAGGCCAATGCCCGTAAAAAAAAAAAAAAGAAAAAAAGAAAAATTGCATCGGGGCCAAAAAAAATACCCTATAAAAAAATTGTCAAATTCAAAATGCTTGCATCGAAAATAAAATCAGTGCAAATGCAAAGAAAAAATTGAGAAGGGCTAAGTTCTTATTTGATTAGTCAAAGGACTTTCGAGACAAATCAAATTTCAAAAGTCGAGTGCTTTCAAAAGATTGAATGATATGACAATGGTGCCATGATAATCACGACCTTTCAAATTCCTTTTTGTGAAAAGTTTTGAGCCTTTTGAGCCTTAACTAAACCAACACACAATTCTTCCCAAAGTCTCTTCAGATTGGGATGATTCGAGCGAGAATAAGGATTTTCCAAAGAAGCTACCACTCGAAGAGGTGGGGGCAAAATTGTTTTATCTCACCTTGAGGTTACTTGACTTGTAAACCTGGTGAAAATATTAGCAGATAATTGTTTCATTTCATGACTAATGATGCATATCCATTGCTAAAGCCACAACCAAACCCGCATTACGGTCCCTTTGAAAGACCTTTTGGATTGGTCAATGTGTATTTATTGCGAATGATTCTCAGATCCTTCGACATTGGAAATGTGAGGTAAATTGAGTGATCAAATCACTTCCCACATGAATGGATGGGATTATATAGCCCCTTCTTGAGAGCATGTGATAAGCCATTTCTAACTAAGGAGCTCTTGCTTGGCATGCTTAATGAACCTCTTTCATGAATAGGATCCTTCCGACATTATTTTTCTCTTAAAGGGATTTGATGATTAATGATACCTTCCAAGCTTGATGACAATTTTGTGGTACATGATACCCAAAAAAAAAAAAAAATCAATAAAAAAAATCAAAAATCAAATGTTTTCAATGTAATCAAATTTAGCTTGATTTGCTTATGCAATTGATGCTACAACATTGCCAATGCATTTTTCTCGATATTGTCTCTAATGACATTTGTTCAAGTTAAATTTGACAGTTCACTCAATGAAGCTACAATTTCAATGGTTCATGGTCAACTTAAAACTATGCAATTTCCAAGAGGGTTTGTGGGTATTCCTTAAAACCACATGGTTCATGGTCAATCTAAAATCATGCAATTTCAATGGTTCATGGTCAACCTAAAACCATACAGTTTCCAAGAGGGTTTGTGGGTATTCCTTAAAACCACATGGTTCATGGTCAACCTAAAATCATGCAATTTCAATGGTTCATGGTCAACCTAAAACCATGTAGTTTCCAAGAGGGTTTGTGGGTATTCCTTAAACCCACATGGTTCATGGTCAACCTAAAACCATGCGGCTTCCAAATGGTTCATGGTCAACCTAAAACCATGCAATTTCCAACAAGGTTTGTGGATATTCCTTAAAACGACATAGTTCATGGTTAACCTAAAACCATGCAATTTCCACATCGGTTCATGGTCAACCTAAAACCATGCATTCTCGGTCGAAACCCGTTCTTACACAGTAAGATTTTATTAATTCGGTCAAAGCCCGTTCTTACACGATAAGACCTCCCTCCAAGTCGAAGCCCGTTATTACACGATAAGACTTTACTAACTCGATCGAAGCATGTTATTACACGGTAAGATCTCCCTTCAAGTCGAAGCCCGTTCTTACACGGTAAGACTCTACTAACTTAGTCGAAACCCGTTGTTACACGGTAAAACTTTACTAACTTGGTCGAAACTCATTCGTACGAGGTGAGACCTCAGAAAAAATGAGAAAAAAAATGAATAAAATAAATTCGTGCTTTCTTTGCTCGTCAACAAAATTTGGGTGTCATCTAGTCTTTGCAATGAACCTCTTTGAGCTCCCTTTCAAAGAAGGGCAACTATTGACACTCGAAAATTTTGGTATTTTTTGTCTTAAATGCCCATTTAATTTTTGCACATATAAATATATGGGAGTTTACTCAAAAAAATTATAATTTAAAATTTAAAAAAAAAAATTAAAAATTTCGAAAATTTGAAAAAAAAAAAAAAAATTTGCATGGGCTAGCTTAGCCCCGGCCCATCCTATACTCGCCCATCTCTTTTCCCTTCAGCAGCCCATCTTCCCTTTTTTTTTCTTCCTCCCTCGGCCCAGCCCATCTCCCTCTCTCTTTCTCCCTTGGCCTGGCCTATCCTCCCTCCTCCTTCCTCCTCTCCGCATGTGAACAGGAGCATGAAGAGGGGCAACAGTAGCGGTGGATTGACGACGACGTTTTGGCCATCCTTAGAGGCGACATCACCCGCGTGATGCCAGCAAGGGAAGATGCGCTGTCACACGGCCATAGGAGGAAGACAAAAACGGTTATGCAAGAGCAGGAGGATTGACGAAGAGAGGGGGCGGCGATTCTAGTCAGGGAAGAAAAGAAAAGGAAACCAAGAAAAGAGAGGAGAGGAGGGAGGACAAAGGGGCGAATGGAGGGGGAGAATGACTGATGGCCACGCCTGATCTGTCGTCGATGTTTCCCTGCCACGTCGCAACTCCGGTGCCGGAAAACAGAGAGAAGAAAAAAAAAAAGCAAGGAGGGGGCACCGGGACAGTGAGATCCGAGAGAGATAACCGAAAGCAAGAAGGAGACTCGAAGGACGCTTAGTCGCTGCCGGAGGCTATCTGTCCGCCATTGTCCGCCGTGGCTCGTTTCCCCCCAAACCAAGTAGGTTTCTCTCCCACTTGCTTCTGTTTCGCTGGGTGAGGCGGCGGGCCGGAGCTCGTGCCGACCAGTTTGCGCGAACCCTGGTCCTTGCCGCCCTTCTATCTTGCCCCTAATGCCTTTTTATACGATCTTTGATGACCCATAGTGAGTGCGAGGCCCGGTTGAGCCGGAGATCCCCGAACCCAGTAGTGCCCAGTAGGTGTTTGACGAAATGCGTTAATGAGATTCGAAATTTGCATCCCTCGATAATCTGGTTTTCTGAATACTTGATCGTTTATTATCTATTCTCGTGTTTCCCCTTAGTGTTATAGCCATTTTCATGAAGTTTCCACGTATTTTTGGGTCGAAAAGAGAAATTTTTGGTTTTTCGGCGATGGCGAGTTCCCGGGTTCGCCAGAGGTCGTCCCCGGTGACGTTTGGCATCGGCCAAATAGAACGGCCGACGCTGGATGACACGGCGACACTTTTAGGATCGGTGCGGGCTCGTGGCAATGTCGGTGGTGGTATGGCGGAGGAGTTGTAGGCGTCGGACGCAGAGGAGACACCGCAGGTTGAAGTCGAAGGCCAAAAACCAAAAAAAGGGAAAGGAAAAGGGGCTGGGCCGAGGTTTTGCATAAGAGGGGGCTAGGCCGATTGGATCTTTTTTTTCGTGTGGGCCCAATATGAACTTGGGCCATTTTTTAGGAATTAGAAATGGTTTTTTTTTTAATTTTTGTTAATGGGCCATTTTAAATATTTTGACCGGGCCGTTCGGCCAGCCCGGTATTGCTCCGGCCCAGACCGATAGGGTCCAGGTCGGTCTAGTAGGGCCGGGTCACCCGACCTGGTTCGAATCACTTTTTAACAAAAATAATAAAAAATTAAAAAAATCAAAAAAAAAAATCAAAAATTTCAGAAAATTCATAAAAAAAAATCTTAAAAAAGAAAGTTTTCGAAAATCATTAAAAAAAAATTAAAAATTAAAAAAATGTTTTTATTTTTTTATAATTTATTTATTTCAGAAAATTTTTGACAGTTTACTTTATTTTTAATTTAATTTAATTTATTTTATTTTATTTTATTTTTTTGAATATTCAAAAATTCCAAAAAAATTAAAAAAATATTAGAAAATTCCAAAAAACAGTAATAAATGTTTTTCTTAAATTTTCAGAAAATTTAGAAAATATCAAAAAATCTTGAAATCTTTTCTTTAATTTCGGAAAATTTGAAAATATTAAAAATATTAAAAAATATTAAAAAGCATAAAAATTCAAAAAAATCAGAAAAAATCGCAAAAATTCAGAAAACCCTTAAAAAGAAAAAGAGAAAAAGACCAAAATTGAATAAGCCTTTAGGGCTCTACAGTAGGTTTTTATTTTATGTTATATTTCGCACCTTATTTTTGTGATGATATTTTGAACGTTATTTCCTTACCTTAGAACGGTTGGGACGGGACCTTAGATTTCTTGAATACATTGCCATGATCTCATTAATACACGATCAAGTTAGGTACCAAAAGGGCGTTAGTGACATGACTAACGTAACCAAGTTCCCGACTCTAGATTCTCTGGTTAGTAGAAAGTGAGGCATGCTCCCATGTCTCACTTGGTTTCTAGTCGACCCCAATAGGCTAGTGGGACTCCTTACTTGAAAATTTTTATGAATATCCAACATCGCACAGGGTATGGGTTTGGGAGAGCCCAAGTTAATTAAGGGCCGTCGGCCCGAAATTAACAATACCCCTAAACCTATTATGTATTATTTTCGAAAAATTTTAGGTTGTGACGAGTAAAATCTAATAAAACTAATGAATAGATTCTAACTAAGTAAAATCTAATAAAACTAATGAATAGATTCTGACTAAGTAAAACCTAGTATAATGAATAAACATATTCTAACTTAATAACAAATAGACATTCAAGTTCAATAAAATCTGGTAGAATGAATGAACACGAGGTGGATAGTACCAACAACGGTTGAATCTAAAACTCAAAAAATAACATTTTCAAGATCATATTCATCAATTTCAAGTGAATAGAAGGTCTGTATGACTAATAATGATTTTAACTTTGAAATTTGCAATATACTTTCTCTAAGTTTAGATTCATCATTTTCATTTACAATTGTACCATACTTTAAGAAAATTGATCACACACATTCTAAACATACATGAGATTATCAAGACAAATTTAACAATCACTATCTCCACAATATTATTACACATCAAAATTACACATCTCGTTGGAAAAAAAAACTACCCATTTCGACCAACTAGCCAATATAAAAGTGTTAAGTTGATTAAACTAACTTAACACTTAGAAATTTCACTTACCTCGAACAAACCTGAAAAATAAAAGGCTGTGACCACCTTATGACTCATGAAAACTGAGATCAAAGAAGAGTTTGCTTATAAAGGTAGAAAATAGCATGATATGGTTGGGAAAACTTTGGGTCTAATATTTTTTTTAAGGTTAAGATAATATTTTGTTTGATATAGTATATTTAAGTGTTCATTGGCTCTCCCTTTTTACACGTGGCATGCCTAAACTTGAGGTATGAACGAGTGTAATAAGATTTGCCTGAAATGTGGATGACTATCCAAATA
The DNA here is from genome assembly GCA_014182735.1 of Corymbia maculata. NCBI lineage: Eukaryota > Viridiplantae > Streptophyta > Magnoliopsida > Myrtales > Myrtaceae > Corymbia > Corymbia maculata. The sequence goes on along the minus strand of CM024692.1, from coordinate 29,713,992 downwards.
TGATGATGATTTATGGTAGGTGTCATGTTTCCAAAACCTCATATAATACGTGGCCAAAGAAGAAGTAAGAGAGGATGACTCATTTTAGAGAAAATCTTCATTTAATTTTAGGTGTCAAATTACTAATAAATTCTTACCTTCAAGGAACACATGGTTATGTGTGAGATGTTACAAGAACATGCGGTATGTGAGTAGCTTAATGAAAGGAGATTGTAGAAAATTATGGTAATGGACATAATTTTTCTATCGTTTGTGCCATTTATGTAATTAATTAATTAGTTGTTAGCATTAATTAACTAGATTTTAAATAAATAATACTATCCATTAACCACTAAGTTGATAGTATATTAATTAATATGTTCTATTAATAACACATACATCAATGTTTATCAATTTGATTTAACACATTGAACTTGAAACAATTATGTCTATAGAAAAATTATCCTCCGTGTCATAAAATTTGCGATTCAACTAAAATTCCTCCGTATCCATTTGAATCCTAAGTTAAAAAATACTTAACTTTATAATTTAAGTATTATTATCATATATGAAAATTTCTGAATGTCACATAATAATAAATATGAAAATTCTGGATGTCACACTTACACATCGCAACAAACCTAGTATTTCACGAATAAATAGAGCACATCAAGATTTATTGCCATTTTGTTCACAAACATGTATAGTCGGGCACCGTTAAAACTGAGCATTTGCCTACTAAATTTCAATTGGCAATCATTTTTAATAAGGCACTAGGTTGAGATCAATTTGCATTTCTAGTTAGCAAGCTGGACATCGTAACCTTTATGGGCTAACTTGAGAATTACGGAAGATTTGCTAAAGATTTACATTATGTTTTTATAATATTTAGTGTACCTTTTATTATGAGTTAGAATTTACCTTCTTCTTTTTTAGTTAGTATAGTATTTAGTGTATCTCTTATAATTAGCTAGAGATATTGGGTAATTTTTTTCTCTTTTCTATTAAGTAATATCTTGTATAAATTTTTGTACTATATATTAAGCAATACAAGTGAATTATGATTTATCTCAAAAACAATAGACTAGAAATATCATTTTATAGATTTCTTTTTTATAGAGAAAAAGTTAGAGATGATATAGAGATTACAAGTATAGCTCCACCCTAAATAAAATATGTAAATTTAGTGCGTTATGGTTTGCATTTGTGGGTATAGTTCAAATTTTCAAAATTAAGATATATATGGAATATTTAGCTTATAAGACACAAAAAGTAGTAAATAATTTTTAGGTATGGTTAAAGAACATATATGACATTAAGCTAGAATCAACGCATGATGTGCGTGCGAAGACAAAATCAAGTTAAAAATAATTTTCAAAAAAATCGCTAAAATATATGAAAACAAACCTTTAAGGACAACTATCAAGATGAATTTGGCTAAAATTGTAGTACGTGGAATTTAGGGACCAATTGTGTCAAATATACCAGGATGAGCTCCTTCCATGATAATAGAAAAAGGAGAACGTTTCTTCAAATTGATGACCTAAAAATTGATAATTTCGCAAATGATTATCAAAAATTTTATGAGCAAACGTAGATGATGTAAGATACTTGGAAAAAGAAAAGATGAGAATTTTGAAAAAAAAATTTCCTTTTCCTACTGCGAGGAAAAATGCCCAACACAGCCAAATTAAAATTATTTCTTTTGTTATTTTCCGAATAGAGCTGATATTATTGAATGAAAATTCAACATTTCGATTTAATTCGATGCGATTCGATTCATTCGCAATTTTTTCTCTGATAGTGCTTCTTCTGCCGTAGCCCAATTGAAGTCTTTTAGGCCCAAAAGGGAAACTAGTATCAGGAGCCCAAATTCATCAAATAAGATCCTCAAACGGCCCAAAACCGACCCGACTCTGTGTCCTTCCATGGTCATAGCATAAACCCTAATTCCCGCCTACTAGCGTTGCTGAACCCTAATTTCTTTCCATCATCTCTTTCCCTCTGAACGCAATAGTTTCTGCTGCGTTTCTGTTCCTTTGCAGCTGATTGCGGGAGCTCAAGATGGTGAAGAGGAGCAAAAGTAAGCCAATTTGTCCTCCGAGGAGGCTGAAATCGCCGTCAGTTTTTCCGTTTGGAACGATTTCGTTTTTGGTCTTGAACGTCGGTTTCTTTGTCTCTTTGTTTCTTTGGGATGATTTGCTTTTTTGTCGATTCAGAGAGCAAGAGCAAGAGAGTGCCGCTGAAGAAGAAGTACAAGATCATCAGGAAGGTGAAGGAGCACCACAAGAAGAAGGCCAAGGAAGCGAAGAAGCTGGGCTTTAACCAGAAGAACAAGGTTGAGAAGGACCCCGGCATCCCCAACGACTGGCCGTTCAAGGAACAGGAGCTCAAGGCCCTCGAAGAGCGGCGGGCACGCGTGCTCGAGGAATTGGAGCAAAAGAAAGCCGCCCGCAAAGAAAGGGTAATTAATTTAAGCCAGTACCTTGGAGTTTGGCTGATGTATATGGTGCTAAAGAGAGCGCACTAGCTAGAGAATTCGCGGCGATTTACGTTAGTGCTGGGTTTTTTTTTTTTTTTTTTCCATGTATGATTGCATTAATTTGACAGTCCTGCAAAGCTAGGGATCATCTGCCTTTCCTTGAAAATTTGTCTGTTCTGGCCTAGCAATACTCAGAAAATGGTGGGGAAGTTGCCCTGGTTGAACCTGTCTATGCTTTGGACCAGCATTCGGGTTCCGCTCACAGCCAAAAGCCCTTTGTTTTGCTATGTCTTGTCTGTATAATGTCCTTGCGGTTCTTGCAGTATATTTATATCCTACATGAACGGGAAGCACTTTATGTTTGTTGAATACACAATAACGTTTGTTGGAGAGTTTGCCCATAGGGTATTACTTAAGATCCATGGTATCTTTTTTTTTTTGGTAATTGAGATCCATGGTATCTTTTAATCACTCCTTTGTTGCAATCCCTCAACAATTTTAGCTTTTACATATGTCAGGCTCAAAGGAGGAAGTTGGACTTGCTAGAGAATGATGACATGGCTTCGACAAAAGAACGGGATCTTGGAGAGGAGAAAGGTGGTGGCGAAATTGCAAATACTGGGAGAAATCGCGGTATGTTGATTGTTAGTGTTCTTGGGTGACATGTTCCAGGGGTCAGTTCATCCCTTTTAGTTACACTTTCTTTTATCTCTGCTCTTGTTGTTTCATGCCATCTTTCCTTAATGCAGAGAACTCAGAAAGAGCATTCTACAAGGAATTAGTCAAAGTTATCGAAGCCTCGGATGTCATTTTGGAGGTTCTTGATGCTAGGGATCCCCTTGGTACACGTTGTGTTGACATGGAGAAGATGGTGATGAGAGCCGGTCCTGATAAGCATATTGTGTTGCTCCTGAATAAGATTGGTACTGCTTTCATATTTTTCATTCTGCTATTTCAATCACTTACTAGCTTTGGATGTCAATGAGCTTTCCCAGTGCTTGCTAGAGATAAACCAAGCATTTATAAATTGTGATTAGTCTATGATGTTATATTAACATACACAATCTTATGGAAAACGCTTCCACATGTCAATATACTCTGGACATCTTAAGCAAAATACTCTTTGGCATCCTTGCTGAGTCCATTTTCTGAATGTTTTCTGTCAGACCTTGTGCCAAAAGAAGCTGTAGAGAAATGGCTCAAGTATCTCAGGGAAGAATTGCCAGCAGTTGCTTTTAAATGTAGCACGCAGGAGCAGAGATCTAATTTGGGCTGGAAATCTTCAAAGGCTGCAAAACCGAGCAATCTTTTGCAGACCAGTGATTGTCTTGGAGCAGAAACTCTTCTTAAATTGCTCAAGAATTACTCTAGAAGTCATGAGGTCCTTGATCATCTTCAGTCTAAACGCATTCTTGAGTTTATTTTATTCTCTCTTGGTTAATATTGTCTTAGACTATTTATGTCTGGGACTGCTTCCACCTTGCTGCGCTTTTCTAGATTTTATCTTCATTTTTGCCTTGGCCTTTTGCAGATTAAGAAGTCGATTACTGTGGGTGTTATTGGCTTGCCTAATGTTGGTAAGAGTAGTCTGATCAATAGCTTGAAGAGATGTCACGTTGTCAATGTTGGCGCCACTCCAGGATTGACAAGGTCAATGCAAGAAGTTCAGCTAGATAAGAATGTTAAGTTGCTGGACTGTCCTGGTGTAGTCATGCTAAGGTCCTCCGGGAATGACGCAGCTATTGCTCTGAGAAACTGCAAACGTATTGAGAAGTTGGATGATCCAATTAGTCCAGGTAAACAATTCTGATATGAATTTCAGTTTTTATTTGGCATTGCTACATTGATAGAACACATCAGGTCTGTTCACTTTAAGTATTCTCTTTTATCATATAAGCATGTGTTTTTGTCATTTTCTCCTGATGGTTTTTTAGCATGTTCTTCCCCTGGTTTGCTTATGAATGAAGTCCTCACTGGATTGAAGTCCATAAATAGGAAATTGATTTATTTAAGGGCTTTGCTTGCACAACGGAAGTCGTTAGTATTTGGAAATGGAGGGTGCAATGCATATATCTTCTTCACATATGATCTCATTTGATATTATGGGCTCAGCTAAAGTACATTAATCAATTGATTTTGTTGGTAAGTACAGTGAGGGAGATTCTCAAGCTCTGCCCTGCCAAAGTGCTTGTAACAATCTACAAGATCTCAAGCTTTGATACAGTTGAGGACTTTCTACAGAAGGTAGCATCTGTTCGTGGTAAGCTCAAAAAGGGTGGAATTGTGGATGTTGAAGCCACGGCCAGAATTGTTCTGCATGACTGGAATGAAGGTATCCAGTTGTCATTTGCTGCAATCTACTTCGGCTGAATACATAGAGAAGCCAGTTAATGCAGTTAATGTTATTAAGGAGATTTTATCTTTGTTCTCTAAATGATTCAATGCAGGTAAAATCCCATATTACACTATGCCCCCGGAGAGGAATCAATCAGAATTATCGGAGGCAAAAATTGTTTCTGAACTGGGGAAGGAGTTCAATATTAATGAAGTTTACAATGGTGAATCGTCATTTATTGGCAGCCTCCAGTCAGTTGATGATTTTCATCCTGTAGAAGTTCCACCAAGCTGCCCACTCAACTTCGATGAGAATATGTTTCAGGTTCATAACACAGCTTCAGTGAATTTGTCTATTAAACAAACGTATTCATAATTTGAGCACATTAAAAGGTCTTAATTTGCATATTCGTGTACAATCATTCTCAATTCTATGAATGCATAGATGTGATTTTAACTCAAAATGAAAGAAAAAAGAAGAAGAGGAAAGAACATTAATGCATGATTGAAGGGGTCACAGTTATAAAGGGTTAATAGAAGCAAAGATTGTTAAGTGCACTCTCTGCATATTTGTGCCTCAGGAGGATGAACAACCGCAACCAGCAACACGGGTTGGCAGTGACCCTCAAGACTTGGCCAAGGATGATGAGGATGAGTCCATGGGTAGTGAAGACGAGGATGCTGATAAGACCAGAGGACAAGCTCCTTCTAGCCGACAAAATCAAAAACTTTACACGGCAGAAGGCATACTCAATCCAAAGACAAAGAAAGCGGAAAAGAAGAGGAGGAAAAAGGACACAAAATCAACCCCGATGGATGTAGCGGACGGCGATTACGACTTCAAAATTGATTACGCGAAGAATAAGTACACCATGGATGTTTCTGATGGTGAAGATAATTAGGCAATTATCAAGATTTGCTGATGTTTGATATTGTATCAGTGATTATCGACGGAGGCACTACCCTGAATGTGCTTTGGCGTTTAACGGGGTGCCATGTCCAATTTTGGTGCTGAGTTTTGATATTAAAGAGAGTTTTGGTACTTGGGTATGTCCAACTTGAGTATATATTGCTCTTTGGAGATGAAGAAAATATTGCTCATTACTTTGGAAAATGTCCATTATAGTCCTGCAGACCACGTGAGTATCACTATAAAACTGCCATCATTAGAAACTTAGAACGATTCATTTTGCTCAATCAGAGTCCTTTGGCCCCTTCATGATGACATTGGTCCTTATTTGTCACTTTTAAGGAGAAACAACTGTACCTGGTAACCAGTTCTTTGATCATTGAAAAATGATACATTGGTCCTTATTAGTCACTCAACCATTCCAAAGTTTTAAAATATATCTTTTTGAAGAAAAAGAGAGAAAAAGTAAAAGGTTAAAAGGATAAAAGTTGAAGTGGTTATTTATGTTCTTATCAAGAATTGAATGTTTAAATCATTGAAAATGATATGATTGATCTTAACCCCAAATAGCCCTAACTTTCTAGGGTTTAGAAGTTAGAACTCGTGTTGCAAGAATTAATGGCATTATTCAAAACCATGTTTAGTGTTTTGGTTTTCATCAAAGCCTCTGGTTTCTTCTTCTATCCCCGCCGCCTGCATTAATGATGTCGATTGCCACATGAATTTTGTTAACAAGTGGCTAGTACTTAGATATTCAAATAAGGAAAGTTTGTCATTATTTGAGCAATGTACATAATCTGTGCGTTAGAAATGCAAATATTTTCTTACTAGACATGACTAACAATTGACCAAGGGCACCCATGAAAAACGATGTAACAAAATCGGTAGTGAAAAATCAAAGGGCAACTAAATATGTTATATATTAGTGAAATTGACGTAAAGTTGATACATAAAAAAGAGAGAGAGAGAGCTTCTATTAACTAAATTTACATAAATATCGTGTAATGATAATTTAGTAGAATTATGCTTGAAATTAGTATGAGTGAAAAAAGAAAACGAGAGAATAATGAATGAAAATATAAAAGCGACTATGCCATTAGCCTAAACATGGGATCTACACCATGCGTTTACATCACATGGAAGCTTTAATTACCAATGGACCATGCATGTTAATATATATTCATAAATCTAAAGTATATATTATTTTTTTACCGAAATTATGATGATATTATGATCGGCTGATATATATATAAATCAATTGTTGTTTAATTTTAGGTTGGATGGATGGTAATGGATTGCTTTGCTTTTAGTTGTCTAGTATCATATCCTCTTCCCAATGATTAGTCACTTCATCTGCCTTGAAATCCATACTATACCTGTTTAGCTGCGCTGCATACGTTTGCTTCCTTAATCTACAAGAAATTCATTCTTCGAAGCCTTTAGCTCATATCTCAAAAAGCCAATGAGAATATCTTCCGCACCCCCAAAATTTACTTTTATTTCTTAAAACCAATCTGACCGGCACTATCGAGCTTCAATTTCTGACTTTAGAAAAAAAAGAATCAAAAGGTCACTGCCCATCAAATAATAGTAACGATAATTTATTTTAAAAAGAAAAGAAAAGGGGGAAAGCAAGATTTAAAGAGGTTTTCGAATGAATTTAAATTTTATGTGATGGGGAACTATTATTTTTCCGAAACAAATGAAACTGCGCTCTCTTTTTCAAAGCGTATGGTGCGGTGCGGGGTGCGGCAGTATAAAGCGATGACACTACACCGGCAAAAGCGGCCCACGTCATCATCATCGCTCGACCATCCGAACCCGGAAAAGGAACACGCCACCTCTCTCTCTCTCTCTCTCTCATCTCTCACCTTTTCGCCCTTCGAAGCGTCGTCGCCACTCTCTCAACCTTCACAGGTTCGTTCCTTCCTTCGCTCTCTTCTGCAACAGACACCTCTCAAATCTCATTCTCTCTCTCTCTCTCTCTCTCTCTCTCTCTCTCTCTGCATCTGTGTGTGTGTGTGTGTGGGAGCTAGGGTTTCTTGTTGTTGCTTCGCCGTCGAGCAGAGCGGGAGCGAGCGGATGGGGCAGCAATCGCTGATCTACAGCTTCGTGGCCCGGGGCACCGTCCTCCTGGTCGAGTACACCGAGTTCACCGGCAACTTCACGAGCATCGCCTCCCAGTGCCTCCAGAAGCTCCCCGCCACCAGCAACAAGTTCACCTACAACTGCGACGGCCACACCTTCAACTACCTCGTCGACGATGGCCTCAGTGAGTCCTATTCCTCTCTCTCTCTCTCCGGCGATCGGTTTTCGGTTCGTGCGTTTCGATTCTCTAGTCCGTCGAGCTTGCATTGCTTGCTCTTGATCTGCCCCGATGGACACTGCTTCTGGCCCAGTCGACGGGAGCGGATGCTTAGAGAAGTTTTAGTGATCGGCAGGGGTTTTGTTGGAGTAGATTGCGAAATCTGACTGGTGTGGGGGATGTTGGAATACTCTTGTTGCTGGATTGATTTAATTGACGGGCGAGATGAATATTTTAATGCTTCTGCGAGCGGACGGTATTCGGAGTTCTCGATTTTAATATTGGGACGTACCGGTTCCTGTAATATAATGCGTAGCTAGAGGATGGATGGATTAATTAATCTATGAGTCGGATAGTAAATATAGCCTTTACTTATTGGTTGCAATTATATTGGGGTCTTTGACTTATTTAATGAACGGTTTGGCTTCTTCGCTGTGTTGATCCCAAGAAAAACAAGAAGAAAGGGATGAAGGAGAGAGGAAAAAAAAAAAGTGAGAAAGGAGTGGTGGGGGTGGGGGGTGGGAGAGAGGATGGGTTGGACAGATGACCTTGAATCATGTCTCTGTTATGTGATAGGATTTGATAGATGGCTAAAATACCTAAAGCAGATGCCTCTGAAGGACATATCTGTGGTTATTATTGTGACAAGCTCGAGATCTAGATCAATAGAGAGTTGTTTTGCTAACAGAAATAGTTGTTGAGGCTAACGAGTTGTAAACCACCTGGCACGCTGGGACTCGGACTTCCCAGGAGTAATCTCTCATATGCTGGAAGGTGCTAATCTTTGTTGCATGGTTTTGCTCAGATGTCTTTGATGTGCATTTCTGTAGCTGGTTTCCCTAGAACATGGAACATAGCATTATTGTACAAAATTATGCGAAGCCATGTGCCGTTTGGGCTCTTTCATTTTAAAGATATGAACTTATTCTGTGCCAGATCAAGTTGTTGAATTACCTGATATCAACATCATGCTGTGAATTTCGCCCATTCCTAAGATAACATTACTGTGAAGAAATAACCCATTTGTTAACAATTGGGGAGTTCACTCATAATCATGCAATACATGGCTGAGGAACCTGGAGCTTCTCTAGGCCAGAAAATGAAAACTGATACATGGTGGACCAATTTCCATGGTTGCCCTTTGTCGTCGAAATAGAGAAATAAGATTCCGTGAACATGTTAACAATTGCTAGGCACTTGTTCTCACCAGTTACCAGGGTCAAATCACTTTCTTTGTGGTTGTGCAAAGATAAACTAACTTTGTCAACTCAATTTTGCAGCTTACTGTGTGGTTGCAGTAGAGTCTGTTGGGCGCCAGATTCCAATGGCCTTCCTTGAGCGGATCAAGGAGGACTTTACTCACAGATACGATGCAGGAAAAGCTGCAACAGCATCTGCTAATAGCTTGAACAGGGAGTTTGGGTAAATAGCATAATCTTCAGGATATGGAAAGAACTGTATCTGTTCTCCCCCACATAAGATGCTAATTGCAATCTTGACTGACATAGGCCTAAACTCAAGGAGCACATGCAATATTGTGTTGATCATCCGGAAGAGATCAGCAAACTTGCTAAGGTGAAAGCTCAGGTTTCAGAAGTGAAGGGAGTAATGATGGAAAATATTGAGAAGGTAAGTTGGAGTGAACAGTATGTCCTTTTTTTTTGGCTGTATGAGTAGTATAATTCATCTTGTTCTTTATAATTTTTAAGTTTTACATTTTCAAATTTCAATTCCTCTATATATATATATATATATATATATATTATTTATTTATTGAAAATCAGAAATTTAAAATTTCTCTCTTTTCCATTTCTATTTCCTCTACTGAGTGTTGTTGGAGGAACAGTTATGTGTGATCAATAAGTGAAGTTTTAGTAGAAATTGCATTTATGTCATAGACTTATGGTTTGCTTTAATTCTGTTATCTAGGTTCTTGATCGTGGTGAAAAAATCGAACTTCTGGTTGATAAGACAGACAATCTTCGTTCTCAGGTTAGAAACCATCTCTTCCATATTCCATAGTGAGCCTGTTGTTTTAAATTTTTCCTTGAGAACACAAACTATGAAGCTAAGACAAACTATACTCATAGCAATACTGATGGTCCTTTCCAGCAATTTCAATTTCAGTTGTCTTCTTATCTCTTTCTTCATTCTTGTTAACATCTTGTTTTTTCTTTCATTAAGACTAACCTTTCTTCACTGATGACATTACCTCGACATGAACTTCCCTGATTGAACAAGTGGAGAGAGAAGCTGGATATAGGGAGGAGTTTTATCTAATATACATTAAGCCAACTCTAGTAGCAAAGGTGGATACAAAAGAGGGATTTGTTTAATACAAAGTTAATGGGTAATTCTTGTATAGTCTGACGGAGACCATATATGCACTATGAAAAAAAGAAGCATTGACACAACTAGTCATATGCAGACAATTTTGTCAGGAGCCAGTAGGAAATAAGGCTCAATTTGTGTTATTGTGCCATGTTGGTCCCCTTGTGTGTCATCAAGGCAGTGCCATCTCTCTCTCTCTCCTCCCCCCCCCACACACACACACAACACACGCTCAAAAGAAATCACATGGTTCTATTTTTGCACAATGGCCTATGATATCTCAGAATGTTTATGCACTTGCTGTGAATATTTCTTGTTGGTTGTTATTGAAGTAATTAAAACTCACTGATGCATGAAAGTCCTGAATATATCAAGAAATAGAACAAAATGAGGATTTTTTTTGAATAGTTTGGTTACCAGTGCTTGGCTTACATGTTTTCCTGTTCCAGGCACAAGACTTCAGGCAGCAGGGAACCAAAATGCGAAGAAAAATGTGGCTGCAGAACATGAAAATAAAGCTGATAGTTCTGGGCATTATTATTGCTTTGATTCTGATCATTGTTTTATCTGTTTGTCATGGCTTCAATTGTGGTGGTAAATAGAGGAGTGGTTCTGCTCAGAGGTTCTTATAAACCTGTCTTGAAGGTATTTTGCCTGTAAGTTTTCCTTCTTCTGTTTTTTACACCGTCCTTTATTATTCTATAGCCTATAGAAGAAATACATTGCTTGTATAGTTTGTATTCTTGGACAAGTTTATAATCAATGTGCCCGGGATTTGTAATGTCAGTGACCTATGAGCGCTGATAATTTTGAGTCAGGTGGAGCAAAGTGTGTTTTGTTGCTAGTTTGAGCTTGGAATCTTGGCCAAACATTCTTCTTTTGCAGATTTGCTCGAAATGATTACTTAAGTTAATAAAGATTTTGCTGCACTTTTCCTTGATACCCTCGATTGCAATCTTTCCATCATGATGAGCCTTTGTTTTTTCCGGGAAATGGTGATACACTTAATCCAAAGATTTCAGCTTCGACTCCACGATACACATGTAGGTACAATTTCCGTTTGTTGCCATGTGTCGAGTGGCAAATTTGTGCACTTTTAAGCCCACCGTGTTTATCTCGTGTCGCTTCCTTGACAAAGTAAGCAATCCAGCCTCGAGTTCGGATTTGGTCCTCTAGATTCTCCATGCGTTTTTCTGTGATGCTAAAATGGTTTGGTGACGCACTCCAAGAGCCTTTGTGTCGTGTCTTGTTGGACATTTTGACACTCTTGAACACTTTCCAATACTTGATCAATCAATATGTTTTGGAAATTCCAATACTTAACTTTTTCCGACATCCGTGAACACTTGAGTTTAGAATTTCAAGGTGAGTTTGGAGTTTGGAATTTCAAGACGTGATTCCAACATGTACGGGTCAATTTTAAAATTGTCACTAAATGATGGGTAAAAATGTAAATAATTATAAATGGGAAAAGAAGAAAAACTTAGTATTTTACTTTTCTTTCGATTCTTATTTTTCATGATACACGATTCACTCATAGAAGTTTTTTTCTCTTTTCTTTTAACATGCATTGACATGAGAATCTAGACTAGGGATTGTTTTTTTTAACTTCAAATTTTATGGATTATTGAAATGGAATTGAATTTGTTAAATCAAAATAATGAATGACATTAATAAATGACAGATTAATGTTTTTATTGTAAATTTATTCTAGGTTCTTCATTATTATTTATTTATTTATGAATTTAAATTAAATTAAATTGATTTAAATAATCATATAAATGATCATTTATCATGTATATATAAAAATATGCATTTAATATACATGTTCCAACACGTTAGAATTCTCTATTTTTTGAGAAATAACGTATCATTATGTCGTGTTGCGTGTCAGTATTAGTGTTGCTTAGGTTATTTCTCTTGTGAGTTATTTCTCTTGGGTTGCATTCATTTGAATAGCTTCACCTCACTAGATCTCTATGTTATTAAGCTACTAATTTTGCGGAACAGAGAACTTCGGCAAACAGGATAGGAATTTCAAACCTTCTTGCACACTTATTCAGCAAAAATCACAAGGTCAATAAGCTATTGGTTTTCAGCTTGCTACTTCTGCTTCGACAAACACATGGCCTATCAGTAATCAGATCCCTTCTCTTTTGCCCATCCAAGCTTTCGCTGAGCACCGCCGACTCCAGGACCAGACCGACATATTCACAGACACCATATGAACTCAAACCCTATTTTCCTCTATATACCTAATTCGGACCCACCAACCACAGTATGTGAGAGAGAGAGAGGAGATGTCCTATTAACATGTCAACTGATCCCTGAATGAAGAGATCTCTTCGAAAATCGGGAGTCTCTTGGACCTCGATGGAGCCCACTCATTCATTAACCTCTCGATCCCCTTGACGAAGTCGTCGTCGATGTCGAGGCCCAGGAGCTCCGAGATGTCAGGCTGCGGCTGCCTCGACCTCACCTCCAATAGCAATTCCTCCGCTCTCCTCCTCGGCTTATATTCGTTGGAGCCGGGAAGCTTGCCCCCCAACACGTCGTCGAGAATCTGGCGGGCCTCGTCGTACCGACCTTGTTTGATGAGACATAGGCTGAGGTTGCAGGCCTTGTTGGCATCTGGATCGATCATTTGGGCTTTTTTATACACCACTTCAGCTGCCATGTAGTTGGGCTTCTGCATGTAGGCCCATCCCAAATTTCCCTGCATTTTCGCACATACTCGAGAATAAATATAAAATCCTAATTTTTTTTATTTCTATTATTTCATATTATGTATGAAAAAAAATAAAGGCATACCAATAACCGGGAGGTCTCTTGCTTAACAGAGACCTGGAACTTCTTGCCATGAGATCGAGCCGTCTTGGTAGGCTTCCCATTGAAGATTTCGCCTTGGTATATCTGCCTCAGCTTCCTCTTCAGCAGCTCTATTTGCTCCTCCACTTTCCCACATTTCTGTACGTTATAATTCCCACACAAGAAAACAAAAAGAGAAAGTCATTATATACATATAAATCAATTCTGTTATGTATATTCATCATCATGCACGTTCAGCCTCTGTGCTTATCTATATATCTATTTATCCATCTATCTTGCTTTTTAAGGAATTACACATCTTTTTTTTTTTAAATTATTATTTTGATAACACGAGATTGCCTAATGTTCTCGACTTGACTGATCATCATAGATACATGGAAGTCATCCCCATTTACATGCATCGAGGGTAAGGCTTCGCCCACAGTCTAGCGGTAGTAACTTCTTAAGTTTACTCTCCTGATGATTATGAGACGTTTTAATTTGAATATAGAATTTACTGTGTCTACTTCAAAGTGCTTAGCCGCTTAAGCACGACTGTCGACAGTCTTACCGATTATCACCGTTGATCATTACCACATCATCAATCTACAATGCATGCAAGCCTCGCATTCCCGCTTTGGAAAATTTTTTATGTACTTGAGGTATAAACATAGGTGCATATCATCTCCAGCGACTTTTTTGTAGATATGATTCGAAGAATTATACACCTAAAAGCACTTCATGACATGCTAAAAGCAACAGGTACACGTGCGTATAAAGTATCATCGTACCTTGTACAAGTCGATGAGGACGTTATCGAGCGACTCCTGAGACTGCTTGGAGCAAAGGCCGCGAAAGGACTTGACGGCTTCGACGGCTTCTTCACTCCTGTCGAGTTGCTTCATCACGACCGCCATGTCCTTCAGCGCGCTGTCCACTCTATCTCCTGCGTTTATCGCCTTCCAGAACAACACTATCGCTGCTTCTGGGTCTTTCTGAACTAGCTGTTGATTGAATCAATTCAGCAAGAACAAGAAATTGAACATGTTGATCAGCAAGAACAGATGCATTCAATTGGGTCTTCAGTCAGATTATATTTTGTGCAGGAGATTGGCGATTATTTGTCCATGTATCTACTATCATATGTAAGAATAAATCCACGGAATGATGAAGTTGCTTGAACTTGGTCAAGTTTATGTGGAAGAGATCGTATACCTGCTGATGTCAAGATTGCTGGAGGGAGATTGGTTGGTCGATTGCTAAAAGATAGGGTTTCTAGTTGCAGCAAGAACCTACTCTACTTGCTTTAACTTCAAGAAAATCGCACCATCTTGAACCATGTTTCGCTCATAGCCCACCATAAAGATGATATCTAGACACGACAGTAACAGCGGCGATGCTAATTCTCCTTAAATTATCTGTATACTTTCATTATCAATCGATACGCGTTTCACTTTAGTAATCTCCAGATGCATAACTAAAATGATTTTAAGATATAATTTCTAATTGTAACAAAAACCCAACTCTACTCATTTAAATTTCAAGAAAATCCCACTGTCTTGAAGCATGTTTCACTCATACCCTAAGATGATATTTAGATTTGACGACGATGGTGATGATGCCGATCTTCCTTGATTTATCCGCCTATTTTTGTTCTCAACTAGTATGCGTTGACTTTAATAATCTCTAGATGCATAACTAAAATGATTTTGAGATGAATAACATTCAAAGGAAATTTATAGGTGATTTTACCTGCACGATATCTTTATTTATGAACAAGAATTTATCGGAGTTTTGTATGAATTGATTGATCACCTTCAAATCTTCTATGCCAAAAAATCATGACCCGCTAATTAACCTCATCTCGAATAAAACTATGCGAGCTTTGGTTTTCTTCTGATGATAACTCTGATTAAAAGGTACAGATTCTTAAAGGAAAAAAGATTCCGAAACAATGCTGGAAATAAAGATGAGATTCTGCAGAAATGGTAGAAATGGAGAGGTACCTGAGCGTGCTTGGCTCTTACATATGGAGTATCACCAGAAGGGATCTTGTGAGCTACATGGTACTCCTCTCTCTCTCTCTTGCCTGAAGTCTTCTGATCTGAACTCCCCAGTTCCATCTCTCTCTCTCTCTCTCTCTCTCTCTCTCTCTCTCTCTCTCTCTCTGTGATAAATAGCTGAAAGAGAGATGGGTAGGAGAGAGAATCCCATGTACAGAAGCGAAATCCTAAGGTGGGGTGTCCGAAAGAAGGATGAACCTGGACGGAATCAGGGCACCTTCGGATTTTGGACGTTTCTCCAGATTTAACAGTCAATTTAACCACTATTCTCTTCTTGTTGTATAATGTACATACACGTTTAAGTGTATACCTATAGATGTACTTTTGAACAATCTTCTCTTCATTTCCTTTTAAATAACTCACCCCACACTATCAATGATGGGGTAATCACTATTACTTCCAACAATACAATTGTGGTCGAGAATTCTCTCCATTCGTCACTTACGAAATTCAAGATCTTAAATTGAAATATTATCGATAGTAATTTGAAAGTAAAATATCAAATTTACCGTATCAATATTGAAAGTCTACTCGGGGAGGGGTATGATTGGGTGCACGAAAAGTGGGCCAAACACCACCTAATCAATGAACCCGAAAAAAAGAAAATAAAGTCAAACGTCACACGCTAGAGGAAGTTTAGGGTCGTTCAATGATTATCCTTAACAAAGCTGCTGCTGTAGTTCTTGATACGACAAAATTTGGGACGATAATCCAAGTAGAAGGGATCGGCAACTTTTCTGGAACTTGTCCTTTGGTCTAGATCAACTGCGACTAGGTACATCGTTTGCGAAAACCAGAGTTTCTGGAAACGTGCCCAAGGGAGAGCGTCAAAGGTTGTATTGTCGTCCATCTACAATGTCACGGGTGAACTTAGACCGTATAGCAGTCACATTCAGATAGCTCCTCCTCTTTTGGATGATCATTGGATTTTGGCTCGTAGCACCCCACAAAAAAGAAGGGATTTTACTCAGTTGCTTTAATCCTCGACGCAAATTATGATCGCCCGAAAATTCATGCACTCCATGAATCGAGAGAGATTTTCTTTTCCAGCGAAAATTTCAAAAAAATAATTTTTAAATCATTCATTTTTTAAAAATATCTATAACCTAATTTTTAACCCGTGTTTGGCTAGCCCAATTAATAGCAGTTCCGTGTTTTGCTCGACCTAGAAAGAGGGCATGCAAGTCTATATCTATCCAAGGGTTTTAGCATATTCACCTGTTGCATTCATCAATAGCAATCTACGAATTTAATACCATGTTAAGTATTATAATGTTATCACATCGTTGACTCGTTATCTTTAGCACAAGATAAAAGGGAAGATTGTCCAAAAATCGTAAACATATTACATTTTTTCAATTTAGTTATAAACCTCAATTAAGTCATCAATCTTTTTACATTTTGTTAAATTAAGTCCATCCGATTAATTTTGTAGGAAACCGGTGATGTGGATGCCAGCTATCCTATGTGGCATGGCCACGCGGTACTGATATGGATAATTTTTAATAATGTCTAATATTTTATTGAAATTATTATGTTTTTCATTTCTTTACTTATTCTTTTTTCTAACAATTCTAGTCAGCAAGGTCACCAATTGACCATTGCTAGCCACCAGCGAGGGAATTGGGCCCTTGCCCACAAGCCCCTTGCTTGGATCTGTACAAGGGCTATGACTCCCTTGCCTAAACCATACAAGGGCATCTCGATCATCACTAGCTGCGCCTTGCCTGTTGGTTTGGTAGAGTCGGCTGGCGACCTCACCATCCAAAGTTGTTAATAAAAAAAAATAAAAATTAATAAATAATCAAAATAATATTATAAATTATTAATGTTAGTGCCGGCTAGGACGACGTGCATTCATGTTAGCAATTTCCGATCCAAATTAGCTGAATGGTCTCAATTGGCAAATTGTGAAAATGTTTAGAACTCAGTTAGCACAATTAAAATATTTATGACTGAATCAGTAAAAGTTCGATAAATTTAAGATATTTAGGACAATTTTCCCCCAAGTTCAGATCTTGAAACTCCTCGCTCAAATTCATCACTTGTGGCGGGTGCTCACAACCACAAGCTCACACACAAAGGAGTTGTGCCCATTTTACAGTAATTAAACTTGGCTGTGCGCACGCGCTAGGGATCAACTTACACATGGGGGCTAACCAGTGCATTTATAGTATATTGGTTAACTCTCCCACCCTACATGTTAGCCGATTTTTACACTCGCAAGTGAAGATATGGATAGAACAAGCTTAATAGGATAACTAGCAGGAGTGAAACACAAAATAACATGAAATTGAGAAGGGTGTCAAGATTTAGGGTGCGTTTGGTTCAGCATTTGCAAGGGACTTTGAGTTCAATGCAAATGTTGAAAGCCCTAAGCTACTTGGAAAAATGCAATTGTGTTTGGTAAAATTTTTTTGCAAATGGACTTTGAGTTGAATGTGCGTTTGGTAAAAAAAAAAAAAATTCGCAATGGACTTTGATGGGTATAATATGTGTGTGTGTGTGTGTATTTTTATTTTTATTGTTTTTTAAATTGACCTAAAACCCTTCGCCAGACCGGCGAAGGGCTACGGCCGCCAACGAGCCAGATCTGGCGTCAGCGGCCGTCGGTGGAGATCGCCCAACCTCGGGTGACCACCGCCGAGGGCGGCCGGAGGTCACCCGACCTCGGGTGACCCAAGGGCTGCACGACCCAAGCGACTACCACCTGGGTCTTGCGGCCGCAGGCAGCCCTCGCCTGGGTCTCGCAAGGGTTACCCGAGGTCGGGCGACCTCCGGCGGCTCTCGACTGGGTCGCGTAGCCCTCGTCGGAGGTCGCCCGACCTTAGGTGACGGCTGCCGGAGCCAGATCTAGCTCGCTGGCAGCCATAGCCTTTCGCCGGACCAGCGAAGGGTTGTCTCAATTTTTCAATTAAAAAAAATAAAATTCAGGGATAAAATTGGAAATATGAAAAACCATTGAGGGCAGTTTTGGAAGGAAAAAATATGATTTCAGCATTTGGGGGATGCTAAAAGACCAAGACTAGTCCCTAGTAGCCTTGAGCTTTCGGCATTTTGAAGGCCAGCTTTCAATTGAAAGTTGGCTTCAAAGCTGAGCCAAACAGTTTAGCATTTTCCCAAGGGGCTTTCGGGCCTGAAAGCCCCTTGGGAATGCTGAACCAAACGCACCCTTAAACTATTGAGTTGTTCTTTGATACAATGTTAGACAAAGTGTTTTTTCCAAAAACTTAAACCGTTAAGTTAAAAATTTAAGTTCTAACACTTTATATAAAGTTATATGCGTAACCATTTGTCGTAATTATGGTGGGTTCATGAACTAGCGAAAGTGAGCAAAACAAGATATGTCTTTTCAGTTCATGTATCTCATTAATCCATATATATCTTGAGCTCTACTAATTTATGTATCTCTTCAGTTCATATATCGCATGGACTCTTGTATATATTTAATTCATGTATCTCTTTGGTACATGACTTCTCAAACTCTTTAAATTAATTTGAACTTCTTTATTCCATCTATCATTTGCATCTCCTCACTTCAATTTTTCTCTAATTGTGCCAATTTCAAGAAGTGTTCGATGGAATATTGTTTGCATGATGCTAATTCAAATAAATTTGAGGTGTTTTATCTTGGGAGGCATAGTTTGTGAAATTACTTAGTATCATTGATAGGAACTAATTGCTTTACGGAGATTCGGTTAGTCATATCTCACCTCTTTTTTTTTTGTTATCTTTTTTTTTTGGAGTTATTATTTTCTAATTACAACAAACAATGTTACATATTGTTCTTCCAATACGTAATTTCTTATTTATTTCCAACAATCTTAAGGCGATTATAGTTTCTTATTGTTTGTTGGGTTTATCGGTCAATCAAGATGGCTGATAATAATCAAGTACCCAATGATGTCTGGAATGTTTCTGAAGACATTCCTATGGTTTTTTTGACCAGTAAGGTACAAACTCGGTGGCCTAGCGTTTTGGTAGCAAATGCTACAAGCCTTCAGGTTGAAATCATCTATGGTTGTATAGATACGAGTCACTTGACTAATATATCTAGGAAGATTTTTCAAAACAATATAGGCCAAATGGCATATGGTTCAATTTCTAGAAAGCTAGTTTAACAGACTTTGCCTAGTTTGATAATACTACCTCCAATAATACGAAATGAGAAACCAAAGAAATTTACAAGGCGGGCTTTAAGCAATGGCAACATTTGATGTTCTTATATTTGATCACATGGAATCTGGTCAAGCACTTATCGGAGGTATGCTCGATAATTAGTTCAAATTAGCAAGGCGTTGGAAACTTGGAAGCACGAGGACTCCTCGTGCTGAAATTGTATCCTTAACTGTTTGGTGAATTCTTTACATACTATTAATTATATCATTAAAACTGCTAAACAATTTTGAGAGTCCTTAGGAAAGAAATACAAAACTAAGGACCTTGGCACCAAAAAATTCGTGGTTGCCAAATTTCTAGAATTCAAGATGCGGGATTCTAAATTTGTCGTGAATTACGTCTAGGGATTGTAAATTCTTCTGAATGACATCTTTGTTGAGGAAATGTTATTTAGTGAACCATTCCAAGAGGCACCTATTATTGAGAAGCTACTCGAGGCTGGTCAAGCTTAACAAATTATTTAGTACAAATGGGAAGCGATTAGCCTCGAAGATGTCATTCTGCGCCTTAGAATCGAGGAAGATAATAGGAAGAATAAAAACCCTCCTATGAAGCAAAGGTCAACCATGTTGAGTTTTCTAATTCTAAGCAAGATGGGAAGAAGAAGAAATCTTTTGAAGGAAAAGTAAACAGAAGGAACAATCTCAGAAATTCCAAAGAGCTTGTTTAGCTTGCAATAAGCTTGGCTATCAAGCTAAAGATTGTAAAAAGCGCTTAAACAAAGGCAAGAGCAGTGGTGTAGTCAAGTAGTTGAATATGATAGAGGCAAGAGCAGTGGTGTAGTCAAGTAGTTGAATATGATAGAGTAGGAAGATGGTGTGAGATCAACTATTATAATGGTGTTAGTATCAAATAATATTGGTTAATGGTTGGATGCAAGTGTCACAAATCACATTTGTGTGGACAAACACCTATTCTCATCTTACAAGAAGGCTAAGGAAGAAGATAAGTTCTATATGGATAACTCAGTATCAACAAAAATTGATGGGAGAGGAAAGATGATTTTGAAGTTCACCTTCAACAAAGAAATCACCCTATTAAATGTGTGGCATGTATTGAAGATTTGAAAGAATCTAATTTATAGTGCCATACTTGTCAAAAAGGAAAATAAAATTGTATTTGAGTATATGATAATTTTGTACTTTCCAAAGGGGGGTTGCATGTTGGGAAAGGGTATCTGTATGATGACTCGTTCAAAACCAATGTAATTGTCATTCATATAAACTCTAAACTTTTATACCCAAAGACTATTAATAAAATGAAGTCTTCAGTTTATATTGTTATGTCTCCTTATCTATGTCATGATAGATTAGAAAATGTAAACTATGATACAATGAAGAAGATGGCAAACTTGAGGCTAATTCCAAGATTTAAGTTGGATGCCCGTTATAAGTATGAGACTTGTGTTAAGATTAAGTTTGCTAAGAGATCTTTCAAATCGGTTGAAAGATTGAGCGAACCTCCACAAATAATCCATAGTGATATATGTGATTTAAAATTTGTAGAAAGTATAGGTGGAAATAAGTATTTTATCACTTTTGTAGATGATTGTACTCAAATTTGTTATGTTTATTTGTTAACTAGCAAATATTAGGTTACGAGCATTTACGAAAGACGAACCGAAGTGCTTAGATCTAACAAAGAAGGAGAATATAGTTCTTCCACTTTAAATGAGTTGTGTTAGGTTTGAGAATAATTCTCCAAATAATTGCATCTTATGCCCCCGACAAAATGGAGTTGCTGAATGGAAAAAAAAGAACTTTTAACACCATGTTCTTTTGGGTTTAGCTCAAAACTTATAGGGAGGCAATTCTAACTGCAACTATATTCTTAATAAAGTATCATATAGGAAGATAAGTAAGACTCCATATGAGTTATGGAATTAAATGTTTCCATTCTAAAATTTTTTGGAAGTATGGAGGTGCCTACCTAAAGTGACGATTCCTCCTCTTAAACAAACTTGATTATGACTTAAAAGATAGATTGTATATTCATTAGCTCAAAATATCACATATTTTTGATTTACAAATATAAAAATGTGTAAATCCATGCCAATACTATTATAGAATAAGAATTGTTGAATTGTTTAATGATATAAAAAAAAATTAGGGTGAACCTTCTCAAAGATAATTTAGAAAATTAGAATTTGAGAATGATGAAGTTGAGGCTAAAGAAGCCAAACTTCAAAAGAGCAAGAGGTTATGGATTGAAAGTCTTTCGGACTTGATTTTCTAATGTACATGTTAGAAGGTGAGCCTTAAACTTTTCAAGAGGCAATGTCAAGTCGAGATACTTCTTGTTGGAAAGAAGTCGTTGACAAAGAGTTTGACTTTATCCTAAGTAATCACACTCGAGAATTAGATGATCTTTCGTCAAGAAATAAACCAATTGGATGTAAATGAATCTTCAAAAATAAGAGTAAAGCTTATGATTCCATAGATAATCTTAAAGCATGACTGATGTTATTCTTGTAATAAGAATAACATCAGTTAACATGTTAATTGCTATAACTTTTCTATACAATTTGCAAGATTCTTAAATGGTGATCTTGACGAAGAGATTTATATGGAACAATTTGAAGGATTCAAGGTTAAAGAACAATAACACAAAATGTATAAATTTGGCAAATCATTGTATGGACTTAAACAATCTCCTAAACAATGGCATGAGAATTTGACCGTGTGATGATCAAAAACAGGTATCGAACCAATGAGTGTGACAAATTTGTGTACACTATATACTTATTTGTCTGTATACCAAGGATTTACTAATTTTTGAAGATAACGTTGAGGTCATCAAAATCACCAAGAATGGTCTCAAGAAGAACTTTGAGATAAAAAAAAACTTAGATGTTGTGGATGTTCCTAACATTACAATTCTAAGGAATTATGATGGTTTAGGTTTAACTCGATTTCATTAAATTAAAAAGGTAACCGAGAGGTTTAAAAGGTTCGGCATTAAAGATGTGAATACTAATTTTCTTTTATACCTTACTTTGAAAAAGAACACTAGAAATAGTATTAGGCAACTGGATTATTCTCAAGTGATCGGCAGTATCACGTACATCATAGATTGCACTAGATCAAATATCACACACTCAGTAGGAAAACTAAGCAAGTATACACGTAATCGTAGTCATGCGCATTGACACACAAACCCCTGGAATGTCAAAACTTGGCATGTGAATATTTAAGTGCTAAAAGTTACAAAAAGTGCCAAAATTGAAGTAAAATGATCAATTAAGTGTCAATAGTGAGAAAATCGAGCCAAAAATGCTAACATGGCACTTTTTTGGCAAACTGAGGTCAAAACGATGTCTTTTTGGGTGCTAACATGATTAGATCCACCCAAAATGACGACGTTTTAGATTTAATTTGATTATATAAATATTAATTAAATAATATTTAAATTAAAAAAAAAAAAAAAAAAAAAGGCGAAGCAAGAGCACAGCATAGGCAGGGGCTCCCTCACCTGTGGTTGCCACCCCATCATTGTTGGGGCGGCATCGAACATCGCAAGGGTCACCAATGCTTGTGTGAGAGCCGGAAGAGGGTGACAACCCTCCCTAGATCTAGGCGAGGGTCACCTGCCCTTGCCCCAGCTTGTTAGTCCCCATGCAGGCATCGGCAACCCTTGCCCAGATTTGGAGAGGGTCACTGCTCTCTCAATATCTACCCTTGCCGTCCATCGTCGCTTCGTCATCGGTGATGGGGCAGTGGCCACATGTAGGGGAGCCCCCTCTCGCTTGTGCTGCTGTTTTTTAAAAATTTCATTTATAATATTGTATAATTAATATTTATATTATAAATTAAACTTATGGTCAAAACAATGTTTTGGGTGAGGGAAAGTTGATGTGGATCGCCGACGAGCCACGTAGGCGATAGAAATTATCAAAAAATTGCCATGTTGGATATCCGACGACCTTTACTAGAGTTGGCACTCAAATGTATATTTTGTAATTTTTGACACTTAAGTATCTAACTGTGTCAAGTTTTGGTACTTGGGCTGTTTTTTCGCCCATGAGCATTGTAACGCGCTTTTGAAAGTCTCAAGTTATTTGTAAAGAATCAAAGACTATGTTATGCAGTATGACAAATATCCAATTGTCTTGGAATGCTATCATGATACCAATTAGATTTTGGATTTCAATGAATCGAAGTCGACTAGGGGATATGTTTTCACACTAGGAGGTGCCGCAGTATTGTGGAAATCCTCAAATCAAACTCTAATAGCATGCTCCACCTTTTACTATGAGTTTGTTGCTTTGAACAAAGCTATTGAGAAAGCAAAGTGATTTTGTCAAATTTAGATGAAGTTTCGTTGTGGCCAAAACATATGCCTTCAATATACATTCACTATGACAATCAAGTAGCGATTGTAAGGGGACAAAATGTGATATACAACAGTAAGTCTAGACACATTTGTTAGAGACATAATACCATAAGATAGTTGCTTTTGAATGGAATAATTTCTCTAGACTTTGTAAAGTCAAAGAAAAATATTGTAGGTTTGTTGACATAAGGTTTGTTGAAAGAGCAAGTAAATTGTATATCGAGAGGAGTGGAGTTAAAAGCTTTAACTCAATAAAGAGAATCCAATGTAGAAACCTAACTCAATGATTGGAGATCCCACATAATAGGTTTAATGAGATAACACAAATTTTAGAAATTCTAGTGTGTGCACTATCTCCAACTCCAATAATGTAAAAGTGCTTCTTATAGCATTTTAAAAGTATGCTATATGTTTAATGATTTCTATAGCTAGGAATTCAACATCCTAGTAAGGTATGGTAGGATACCTTTAATAGAAATGCACTTATATGCATGGAACTTACCGACTCACTGAAAATTTTTAAAGACTAGATTTTCTAAACCATGCTTGAATCCCGAGAGTTTCATGACCGAAAGAAATATGAGGTCTATTGTCTAGGCTTACACCAACAGCTAACAATTCAATGCTTAATCCATCGATTGGTTAAGTATATCTAATGGGCTTTCGTTAAAGAAGATTCAAAGTGAAAACTACCTATCTTGATGCAGTCTATTTCCAGGGGCGCACCTAGAATCCCTCGAGTTAAAATGTTTTGTTGATCTATTGATGATGGGAATTATTGTAATTTTAATGGGTTAATGGATTAATGAAAGTGAGGAAAATGAGATATGTCTCTTTAGTTCATGCATTTCATTAATCGATGTATCTTTTGAGTTCATGTATTTCTTGTACTTATGTATCTCTTGAGTTCATGTATTTCTAACCGTGCCAATTTCAAGAAGTGTTCAACAGAATTTGTTTGCATAGTGCTAATTCAAATGGGTCTAAGGTGTATTATTTTGAGAGGTATAGTTTGTGAAGCTACTTAGCACCGTTAACAAAAACTAATTGTGTTAAGGAAATTTGATTAGTTGTACCTCACTTCATATTTATTTTTTTATTATCGTTTTCTCGGAATTATCATTTTTTTATTACAACAATTAATGTCATATATTCTTCTTCCTATACATAATTTCTAATTTATTTCCAACATCAACTAATCCAAAAGTATAAAACTTCATAAAATATATCTTATATCTTAACATTTTCCTTTCCGCAAGGTCCTATTTGATAATAGAGGCCTTAAGCATGCAAATACATTTGGACAAACAACTTTTCCAATCCCAATTGGACATAATGTAAGCGCAACTCATGAGTGAGTGAAAAAGGGGTATGACCAGAAATTGAACACCAAAATCTTTGTCTCCAATAGGGATGAGCATGGTTCTAGAGTAGAACCTAGAATCGAAAAATCGGACTTGTAGGAACCTATCTGGTTTCAAATTCCAAGATATACAAAGTAGGTTTCGGATTCCAAAAATTAGAGAACTTATTTCGGATTCCAACCTCTGTCTTCACGCGATTATGTGGTGTTCCATGAGGTCCAATGATGAGTGTATAATATAGAATTATTAGTATAAGTTTCTATTTTATGACTGAGACTTTTATTTTGTAAATGTTTCATATTCTTCATGTGTTTACATACAAGCTGTGGTCAATAGATTAGGGGCAAGTGGTGATCATTAAATGTAATATTTATTGCAATCGTTTGATTTATAATATAGATGGAATCTGAGTAGAACTTGGAACCAATCCTAGAAATTGTGACTAGGTAGATTGTAGGTTTCAGAGTATACATGGTAGGTTCCAAATTCCAAAAAATGATAATCCTATTTTAATGGGTAAGTTCTAGGTTTCGAGTAGAACCTATCCAGAACCTGAAATCGCTCATCAATATGAAAAATAAAGTTACACACACAAACATTTACTCCAAATGCTTAAACCATTATAGAATGGTCCATAAAATATCTTATATCTTAAAATACCCAATAGATTACAAAGTCAAAAGTTACCAAGCTCCATTAGCTCTTACATCACATGAAAGCTAATAAGCGTGTATCATGTCGGCCGCGCCGTGTACGGGGGAGAGAGATGGATAGATAAACAAAGCAACAAAGAACATTGTTACCACACTGATCATCTAACTAGTAGTAACTAGATCTCAAAGCTAACATCGATCTTGATCAAATAGTTTCAACAAGGTCCCAATTTTCAAAATCCTATCTAGGCAGGAAAAGAAACAGATTTGCATTTTTGGCATGGAGCTTTACGATGTTGTCATTTCAGTCTTATTTAGTTTTCATCGTACTTCCACACAAATTATCAATGATGTATCTACGGAAGGACATATATCTGTGTCCTTTTATCTCTTTTACATTATTTGTCAATAGATAACTAAAGAGCAATTTTGTTTAGTAGTATTCATCCCATTACAAGGAATAACTCCTACTAATAAGCAGATTTGCAATAAGATTTTATCTATTTTCACGGTCTATCGTAATAGAAAATTTTCAGCCACAACATAGTTGGGCGTCAAAATGTTATTATAATGATTGACATGTTACACCTAAAATATGCAATCTCTATCGAAGTAGTAACTCTTGGACTCACCATTTCACTTTTGACCTCGTTGTCCGAAATTGTGGTCATCAACCTCACCTTTTCTTACACAAAAGAAAAGAAGAGAAAAGAAATACACATTTCTAGAAAGATCGGAAGAAGCCAGAAAGGCAACAACTCCCATGAGATCCCCACGTGAAACACGTGTATTGGGACGAGCTATTTATATCCGGAGGAACTGGTCAAGTAGCAAAATCCAAATATCCCTTGTTGTAATACAAGGAACCAATTCTCATGAGCCGATTTATGAAGCGGCAAAGGACATTTTTAGCCATTTAGATGAGATTAGAGGTGAGTAACCAAATCGATTCTACTTGAAAATTGGACCAAATCATCCAAAAAATAGGTCTGGAAATCGATTCTTGAATAGGTTCCAAATCTTTGGAATCGGTTCAGAAACGGATTCCAAGTGAATACTCACTTAGGAACCGGATCAAACTGCCTTGTTTTGGAACCGATTTCGGAACCGGCTTTGTAAACTAAAAAACCAACACCCTAGTTTCTTTTACCCCTAAATTTTAGCCTTAGCACTTTTTTGTCTTTTGTCATTTCTCGGAAATCCTTGTCATGATTTCCTCTTTCCTTAAATTTTTATGGATAGATGGGAATGAAATTTTATAATTTATATTTTATGTTACGTGTTTAAACTTTTTGTCTTTTATAATTATACGTGACTATGTATCCACCTTATGAATTGTTGTTTTTGGTGATTAGGGGTGTCTATTGTTCATTTTTTGCTTTAAATCGTTTTGTTATTTATAATCTCATATAATTTGCCGTAAAAAATGAACCAAAAAGAGAAGAAAAAGATAGAAAAAAAAAATACAGGTTCTCAAGTAAATCATGGAACTAGACCGAAAAAATATAATAGATTCTAGAACCAATTCTAGGCAAACGGGGTAGATTTTAAGGTCCAAAAATTGAAAACCAATTATAATAGAGTAAATTCCAGATTTCAGAGCTTTGAAATTTATCTACCTTACAATCGATCATCCCTATATGAGACCATGCAAACTCTCATGCAAGAAACCAGGGTAGGAATCAAGTATCTGATGAGGTAAACGTGAAGCTGGACGAACAGACGTTACAAGGGAACACTATGGACTCTCGAGTGGACTCCATTAATTCGGGGCATATCTTGTCATTTTATAATGCTTGACTTAATCAACGAAATCACACCTGTCACGACATAGCCAATCTTCTAGACGACGAAACCGTAACAGATCCAGATGCATCATGTGTCAAAAGAAATGCCATCATGAAGGGAACGAAGAGAGATTCTCTTACGTCAAGAGAGAAATCCAAGAAATTTCAAATCCTTGACA
This sequence comes from Corymbia maculata, assembly GCA_014182735.1. Taxonomy (NCBI): domain Eukaryota; kingdom Viridiplantae; phylum Streptophyta; class Magnoliopsida; order Myrtales; family Myrtaceae; genus Corymbia; species Corymbia maculata. Next base: position 29,686,286 of record CM024692.1, on the reverse strand, counting down.
TACAGTAGTTCCGCCGATCAAAGAATTTCTCCAATAAATTATATGCCAGTGATCTCATCGTGAAGCCATTTCCGATGACAAGACAGTTTTGTCAGACAAGGTTGCCATGAAGCATTGCACTCAGACGACACTCCACAGAACAAAGTTGAGACCATATGCTCATGCCCCTCACCTGATATTCGAACTTTTTATTACAGAACCCCGAAGCCATACATCTTTCCCGGTGAACCCAGCAAAATGGCATCGTTGTATTTCCTTCGTTTAGGCCGATAAAACATTTTCTTAATTAGGTCGTGACAATACTAGGAACCCCATCATCGGAGAGACCAATATGTAATAACACTAAAAAATCAACTAAAGAGATACTGGGAATGGAATATAGATACAGAAGGGTGGTAAAAACCACCAGGCAAAATGAATTACACCAATTTGTAAAAACTCAAGCACTAGCCCTGGGCTATAAACGCATTAAGATGACCCAAATAAACCTCACCCGCATCCACGAAATGAAGGGGAAAAAACACAAGCCACCTCCTAAGACCATAGGCACATAAGCCAACTTTTTCATGCATTTTGAACAGTGAACTCATAAGAGACTAGATCCATTTTGCCAAGGCAACCATTTTTAGCTAAGAGATGCATAGCAAACAAGAGACCCCAACTATGCCTGGTTGCCGCCACCCCTCGAGCGGCCACCCATCCTTCCACGACCACGCCCATATCCCCTGCCGCCTCCACCTCTGCCCCTCTCATATCCACTACCTGCTACAGAGGCAACCTTAAATAATGATCCTGAAGAAATCTAAGTGCATGACAAAATATTTCAGCATTGCACAATAACTGTAGTTCAGACATGGAGCACGTGCTAGATAGTGTTGGGGGGGGGGGGGTTTCAAGGGAACACTATATTCAAATTCACAGTAAGTTTTATTAAACTGTGGAGCATCAGGGACTATTGGTCTGAAATCACAAAAAAAAAAAAAAAACCCTAGAATAAAGAAAAGGTTGACAAATTGAACACAATCAAAAGATGTGTTAATCCACCAAAGTAGACCAGCATGATGCAAAATCTAGAAGCAACTTACCACGGTAGCCCCAGCCCCTACCTCGTCCACCACCTCGACCCCAGTTTGAATATCCACCATTATCTAACAATTTCAAAAGGAAAAAAGGTAAGTGAATGAATAGGTGACAGATATCCAACACTTGAATACAATAAATCACTACATCAACTGTTGAGAAGGCAGAAGCCATACCTTGATAGTTTCCACCTTGATAATTTCCACCTTGATAGTTTCCACCTTGATAGTCTCCACCTTGGTAGTTCCTGTTTTGATAATATCCACCTTGATAGTTTCCATATCCTCCCCGTCCCCAGCTCCTCCCTCTCCCTCTACCTCGACCCCTCCCCCGACCATATGAATCTAAGTATTAAAGGAGAAGAACCAGTCATCAACTTTGCTTCTGTCCATGATAAAACCTTGAGTCACAACTTTGTCACAGCAAATACCTTCATTAACAGTATTGTAAGGAACACGGGCTTGTCTAGGCTGCTGCGGTTGATAACGATACTGAGGTCTGGGTTGATCCATTTGAACAGGAGCTTGATACCTAAGCAAACAAATAACATATCAAACAATCATCGCATAATTTCAGGTCAAACTGCGAGTACTCACAAAAATTTATTAACCAGATGTAGCAATTTGCAATTGTATCAACAACCATCCTAACAGGTAGATTACTTGGGGGAAAAAAAACACAGCAAAGTTATGTCCTAATATTTCTGAATCAGTCCCCAAGTAAGAAGCACGAAACAAGACACCTGAACTAAATGACTATGTGGTTGATGCACATTATTGCCACTTCTGAAACCCTTTACATCAATGTGGACATCATAACTTACCCAGGAGAGTCTTTGTTAAGCTCCCTAGTAGACAAGGTGATCGATATCATTGAAACATGTCGAGTCATCTCCACACTGCATGAAATATTATGCTGTCGGAATTAGATGGACCATCTACAAAATTATGTACACGATTAGAATTAAGTTTATATACTGGAGCATACGGTACTAGGCCCTCTTCGATGGGTTCCCATACATCAGTTATGCTAACTGAACTGATGGAAGTATCCTGATGCAACCGAGGAATTCTCTTCTGCATGAATACAAGTTTGAGAAGTTGGCAATGAGAATGACTTTGCTAATTTTACATCCTTTTACTCTTCTAATAAAACAATAGCATCACAAAATGACTAATTTGAACTCACACGAACCTTTATAATCTCCGCAATGGCCACTGTCTTACTGATTGCTTGTCCCATTGCTTTCAAGACAATTTCTCGAACACGTTTCTCCTATAGATGAAAAGATATTATTTAAATATATGTCAAGCATATATTACAAAAATTATCGGTTGGCAAAGGGAAAAAAATGAAGTCATCTGATTTAAGATCCTCAATCCCTAGAAATGGGAGATAATAGAAGAATCTATACCAAGACATTCATATGAATTAAGCAAAATGTTTAAAATGATCTACACACACAAGAAATCGACTATCAAAGAAAGGTACCGACTATTAAGGGAAAGTCATCACATTGACGGTTCATGACATGCTGCTATAGTTTGGACATAGAATCAACTATCAAATTCCCCATGACCATCTAATATCTCAAAAATCCAACAAAAGTTTGGACATGGAAAAATAATGAACCTACACTATGGAAGCCATAATAGACTAAGAATAACCATGAAAACAATGCTAATCTTCAAGCAGCATGCTAAGAACCATCAGAAGCGACTTTTAGGAGAATACCCAAATCAACGATGACTGGCACATGATAACCACTAGCATAAGTTTAACTTTCAGCCAGGCTCATGCATGAGAAAAAGCACAAGGAATGTGATTGATTTAACTATTATTGTAGGAAGACAGCTCCGTCATGGAAAGTTAGTCTGTAAATGGTCTCCATATTGACCAAAAAGTAGCCATAGCAACATTCTGTAGAATTTCTAATTCCAACGACAGATTAGAAACATACCATGACACTCATTCCTTCGAAATCGTGCTTAAAGCATCACAGCACACTCCCAAATTCAGACATGCCTCGGCTTTCCCAGGATTATATTTCTTTACCAAGTAATCCACAACCCCCCTTCCTTTTTCCTTCCTTTTTGTTATCTCTCTCCCTAAGAAAACACTATATCAAAATGTAATCCCTGCTTCGAAGCAGCTCCACCTCATCAATTCTGTTTGAAAACATTGAGTTCCTTCTTTCACAACAACTCAAACAACCTTGGATAATGCTTCCACATCCCAATCTCGGGTTCACCTCGTAAGATGGAACTTTCAATTATTCAGTCAAGCGTGCATCTTCCAGAAATGAGCCACGCAGGCATCTCCATCTCTTCCTACACGTCAGGGAAGACGTCCACTGAAGGAGAGCCCACAGATCCATCTAACAAGTTACTTTTACTCTATAACTAACTGGCAACTGCTGCTCAATTAGGGAATCCGATCAAACTCACTGCACGATAAACCAGCATGCATTCCACCGCGCAAGCAAGGTCACGAATCGACAACATCTCTTTTCTCGTGGGCGGGCGGCGCCCTCCGTAGATGTAACGCGAGGACACCGATTACTTGGCATTCATCTCTCGAAAACTACCCAAGCCACTAATTTCCCTCGAGTTCTAGCTACCAGCGAAAAATGCCGCTCGCTCAGCAAAATCGAAAGAACGGAAGAAACGCCGCCCGCAGAACCGGCACGCGTTCCCCCCACACGAGCAAGGCCGAGCTCCTAAATTAACTCCGACGAACTCCACACCAGATGCCAAAAAAAAAAAAAAAAAAAAAAAAAAAATCACGAATCGAAATCGAAGCCCCAGCGGAACACACCAGGTAAATAAAATCAAATAAAAAAGCAGGCAACGCAGCTCAAAATCGCCATACCCAAACCCATCGAGGAAAGAGACGCGGAAGCAACAAGAAGAAGACGAACGCGGGCGATTGCATGGACGGCGACGCGTTAAAGGGAGAGAGAGAAAAAGCACGAGAGAGAGAGAGAGAGAGAGGGGGGAGACCTGAAGGAGAGTGGAGGCATAGCTGATGTAGTTGCGGATGAGGCCCTGGGTGGTGATTCGGATCTCGTTCTCGTTTATCGGCGACTCCGGCTTCGGCTTCTCCACCCTCTGGTATCGGTCCATGGCCGCCGCCGCCGCTGCCGCTCTGCGTTCCTCCCTCGGTTCGCGCTTCGGAGGCAGGGGGGAGAGAGAGAGAGAGAGAGAAACCCTAAAAACCCCAGTTACAAGCAAGCGACACCCAGAGAGAGAGAGGGGCAGAGAGAGAGAGAGAGAGAGAGAGCGGCTGAGAAAAACCACGAAAGGCTAAAACCTCAAAAGCGTAGAGAGAGAGAGAGAGGGAGAGGGCTCTGGGCTCCTCACGGCCTTACACGTAGCGCTTTTGTAGGAGGACCGATCTGGATGGAATTTTGACCGTTGGATTCGAAAGGGAGGGCGCAAGGGGAGGGGAGGTTACTCTCCTTCGCCAGGGGTGGCAGGGACAGAATGATTCAATCCCATGCGAATCTCTTGGTCACGTGGAGCACGTGCTCCCTCGTTTTCTACGCAAAACCCCCCCTCCCCTTGCTTAACAAGTTTCGTTTTTTTCACTTCCTTGTTTTTTAGGTCTCAACTTGCTAAGAAAGTTCGACCAGAAAAAGAAAAAGAAAAAAACTTGCTAATGAAGTTACCTCCACAAAAAAAGAAAAAAAGAAAAAAAGCGACAGGGTTTCTTATACGCGTTTGCTGTTGTGGTGGAATTTCTCTTTTTACAAAAAAAGACATGTTTAGCAAGCCATCCGAAAGCAATCGTCGACAACATGCAACTCATTGAAAGGTTTTACTTGCTCATTATTAAAGTCAGCTCGCTAATTCCCTAGTAACACCTAATTAGAGGTGTGCAACTAAATCAATTCTACTCGGGAACTATACCGGATTGCTCAAAAAATAGGTTCAAGAATCGGTTTCTATTGGAACCAGTTAGGGATCGGATTGCCTATTTAATAATTAGCTTTATAAGTTAAAAAATCAAAACTCTAATTTCTTTTTTTCCTTAAATTTTAACCTCGGCACTCATTCATCCTTTGTCCTTTCTTGGAACCCCTCACAAGGCTTTCCTTTTCCTCTAAATTTTTATGGATAAATGAGGAATGAAATTTTATAATTTATGTTTTATGTTACATATTTAAACTTTCTATTATTTATAATTGTACACGACTACGTGTTTATCTTATGGATTGTTGTTTTTGGCATATAGAGATTTCTACCGATCATCTTCTATTTTGAATCGTTTTGTTGCTCATAACCTTATATAATTTTGCTGTAAAACATAAACTAAAAATAAGGAACAAATAAAATAAGTTATTAGGTAAACTTTGGAAGAAGATCGAAAAAACATGATAGATCCTACAACCAATTCTAGATAAACATAGTAAATTTCATGGTCCAAAAATTAGGAATTGGTTATAACAAAGTAGGTTTTAGATTCAAACTCTGAAATTTATCCACTTAGAAACCGATCACCTCTATACTTGATAAATTACATATCCACAAAATTCTATAACTATTTATTTTTTTTTTTGGTAAAGAAAATTCTATAACTATTTGTGAAGTCCGAATGCAAAGATTGCCGCACTCAGTAAATATTAATAATTTGCCAACTAATGCCGACAGCCCAATAATATAAATGATCAAACGAGACGCAACAGAAGATGCATAAAGAGTTTACCTAGACAATAAACCATGTCCACCGTCAAAATATTGATGTCTCTCCACTCATTTTCTCTTATGAAAACATCTCAACATCATTGGTTTCCAAAGTCTAACGCTTGATTTGCCGTCTGCTTTAAGAGAAAAAGATGTAGGAGAAAGTGACAAGACGAATCCTTTTTCATTTTCAAGTTCGGGCGAAGCGTATGGTCATTTCTGCAACATTTTACTTCTTATATGTCTCCTCTTACTGAGACAAATCCAGCGGAGGAAATTTCACCTACGCGTCATCCTGCTAACTCACGTCTTTCACCAGTCTCCAACCAAATAAGTGGACGACATTAAAAAACCTCACACAAAACGAGCGACTAGCAGCACAATGAATCCTGACGAGGTACTTTCAGATAGAAAATGAAATGGACCTGACGCAGGAACAGTGAATATTCAGTGGATGGTAATGAAGCAGACAATCGCTGCAATCACATCAAGCTACTCCACTACGAGAGCCATTACCAAAGTTGCAAATGCCGAAAGAGTTACACCCAAGTAGACGGTACACGGCCAGGCCCCCCTGCCTAAACGAAGAAAGAAAGAAAGAAAGAACGAGGAACCGACTGGGTGACGAGGGCTGCGCAGCTTTGGCCTAGTTCTTCCTCGGTGAGTTAAAATGACACAACTTCAAATGCAACTAATGCTGTGGACAAACTGAGTTCAGATCTGAATGAGAAACCATCTTCACAGGAGAACGTTCATCATATGAAGCCACAGGCAGGACGGCAGAAGCATCAATATCCGCAGAATTTCGATGATAAACATGTACATTATGCACATCTCCACTGAAAAGTAAAGATTAGACAGAGCAAATTGAAATACGTCTAGAAACATAGTAGAAGAAGCATATGCATGGAAGTGAACCCAGGCATCGTATCCTGGTGATGAAGAGAATGACTTTAGATGAGTTTTCTTTTATGAATTGCCCATGATTAAAGCACAATACTGAATAGTTACAAAAGTCAAAGGAAAGAGGGAAGCTAGAATTCTGCTGATTAAAACCCACAAAATATATGACTAAACTCACAATGAGTCACTGAGGAGTGAGGAGTTACTTCCAATACAAAATAGAATGGACCTGAAGCAAGGGATAGGGAATTTCGAGTGGATGGTAACAAAGCAGAAAATTCATTGCAATCACATGAAGCTACTTTCCTGCATTAACCATTAGCAAAGTCATTCGATAACAGATTACAAACTTTAAGAAAAATTTACACAAAGTAGACACAGTACACGGCCCGGGCCTGAAGAAAGAAGGAACCAAGAGGGTGATCCAGGTGTGCATCTTCAGCCTATTTCTTCTCCGTGAATTAACATGAGACAGAACATCTAATGCAACTAATGTCACATGGAACAACCAATTTCAGTCACAAATGACTATTTATCTTCACCTGAAAAACATCTTGTTTCTCGCGGGCGGCTCCTCCGTAGATGTATGGCAAGGACACTGACTACTTGGCATTCATCTCTCGAAAACTATCCAAACCACTAATTTCCCTCAATGAATTACAGATCCACAAAATTGTATAACTATTAGTGCGGTCTGGATGGAAAGACCATCACACTCAGCAAAGATTAATAGTTTGCCAACTAATGCCAACAGCCCAGCAATGTAAATGACAAAACTAGGTGCAACATGAGATGCGTAGAGAGTTTACCAAGATTATAAACCATGTGCACCGTTAAAATAGTGATGCCTCTCAACTCATTTTCTCGTACGAAAACATCTCAACATCATTGGTTTCCAAAGTCTAATGCTTGATTTGCCGTCTGCTTTAAGAGAAAAGATGTAGGAGAAAAAAGTGACAAAGCAAATCCTTTTTTTCAAGTTTGAACAAAGCATATGGTCATTTCTTCAACATTTTCCTTCTTCTGTGTCTCCTCTTCCTAAGACAAATCCAGCTGTGGAAATTTAACCACGCGTAATCCTGCTAACTCACATCTTTCACCAGATTCTTTGACCAAATAAGTGGATGACACATAAAAACCTCACAAAACAAACAACTAGAATCACAATGTGTGCAAAGGAGGTACTTTCTATTAGAAAATAGAATGGACCTGAAGCAAGAACAGTGAATATTCAGTGGATGGTGATGAAGCAGACAATCTGTTGCAATCACATGAAGCCACTTCACTACAAGAACCATTACCAAAGTTGCAGATGCCAAAAGTATTCCACACAAGTACATGGTACACAGTTCTTTCTCTGTGTGTAAACATGACAACTTCAAATGCAATTAATGCTGTGGATAAACTGAATTTGGATCATGAATGACAAACTATCTTCACCTGAAGAACATTGATCATATGAAGCCACAGGCAGGATGGCAGAAAGCATCAATATCCGCAGAATTTCAATCATAAAAATGTACATTATGGGCATCTCCACTAAAAATTAAAGCTTAGACGGAGCAAATTGAAATATGTCATCTAGAAACATAGCAGGAGAAGCATATGCATGGAAGTGAACCCAGACGCCATATCCTGGCGATGAAGAGAATGACTAGACAACAGTCTTTAGATGAGCTTTCTTCTATGAAATGGTCATGATTAAAGCTCAATACTGAATGGTTACAACAGTCAGGGAAAGAGGGAAGCGAGACTTCTGCTGATTAAACCCCACAAAATATATGATAAAATCATGATGAGTCCTGAGGAAGTACTTCCAATACAAAATAGAATGGACCTGAAGGAGGGGAAAGGGAATTTTGAGTGGATGGTAATGAAGCAGACGATTCATTGCAATCGCATGAAGCTACTTCCCTACATTAACCATTAGCAAAGTTATTCAGTAACAGATTACAGATTGAGAAAAAAAGAAAGAGGAAAGAGGAACCAACTGGGTGATCCGGATGTGCATCTTTGGCCTATTTCTTCTCTGTAAATTAACATGAGACAGAACATCAAATGAAACTAATGTCACATGGAAGAACCGATTTCAGTCATGAATGACTATATATCTTCACCTGAAAAACGTTGATCACAGCTAAGAGACAAAGCCATGGACAGACGGCAGAACATCGATATTCACAATATTTGGATGCTAAACATGTACAAAAAGTAAATCTTGGACAGAGCAAACTGAAATAGAACGTCTAGAAACATACTAGGAGCAGCATATGACATGGAGGTGAAGCCGGACACCTTAACCTGGCGATGAAGAGAACGGCAATAGAATACTCTCTAGATGAGCCTTTTTTTATGAACTGGTCACTATTAAAGCGCAATACTGAATTTTACAGCAGTCAGGGAAAGAAAGAAGTTAGACTTTTGATACAAAAGCATTCTCAATTTCTCACTGCAGGGAAAGAATCTTCAGAACATTCTAGCAAATCATATTCATAATAATTGCATTTATCATCAACAAAGGGTAAGAACAAGCACATCAATTAATACATAAAGAGGATAACACAGACAAAAATGTGAAGTACAAAAGAAATGTCAATAACTGATATATTGAGGAAGGCTTTAGATCATTAAATGGGAAAAACTTGAAAGGAAAGAGAGAATATAGGCAACCCTCCATCTCTCCTGTAAAGTGTATACAATCTTCAACCATAATCCCGCAGTTTTCAACTAATTTCCTACTAAAACAATCGACAACTCCTATATGGCCAAAGAAAGATGGAAAAACCAGCAGCTTAACAATAATTGGACCATCCAAGATGGCCATATGATGCCCATTATCCTTCAGAAGTTCAAATTTGATGGTACACAACGGATATTTCCCTTACCCTCTAGAGAATAGTGATGGAAGGAAAAGCACTCCAGAAGTTTGAATGCTTGCAGATGTTCAGATAAACTGATATGCAGGAAAACCTCTACATCGAACTTAAAAGTAGAACCACAAACTCATCACTAACAAAGGACTGAGGAAAACCATAGAGATCTGCTTTGCATTTCCCCTGTTAAAACTACAGCTAACTGAAGTATCGTTCTCCCTATGACAACCTTTCTAAACCATGCCATTAATAAACCAAAGCATTCAAAAGACTCAAACATCAAACCTGCTACTCATGCAGAGGGGAAAAGAGTAAAGGCTTACCTATAACTCCAGCACACCAAGTAGGACCTCAGCAGATCGTCAAGGTTATTGCACAAAATGACTGTCATTTATGAGAAGTCTCATACAAGTATGCTAGGGCAACATTCCTGAATTGACCACCCTCACAGAGGGAAAGGTTGCTGAAGCAAGCAAAGATAACTTGCAAAGAAAGGTTGTGTGGTCATTATTCCTACTTAGTTCTATCAGAAAGATCAAATACATTCTAGTACAGAAGGTAAACATGCGAAAAGAATTTCTGGTGTAATAGATTCAAACTATGGCATCATTACAATGTGAAATAAAACAACTATAAACATATCAGCTTACAATGATATATAATGGCACATATGCTTATACACCTGCCATTAGGCAAAAGGCAAAGACAGCCCTGGCACAACGCACACCCAGGAGACGAGTCAGTCAGGCAGCTTCATCGGCTTCGCCATGAAGAACAGTATGAATTGAAACGGCAGAACAAAAGCTGAAGACCTTGTGGAACTTATTCACTGGTGATGGCAAATCCGGTAGCCTCCTCCAGCTACACCTGCCATTATCACTACCAATCTCACAGACACAAGCAGGGTACTTCTGGTGATACTCCTCATCGAACACGTAGATCATATCACCTGATCCCACACATTTCAAGCTCGCGAATTTATCTTCCTCCTCGCTATCGACCAGGCCATTGAGCAAATTCGAGGGCATGATCGCAATTTCCCTGAACTCCATGCTCGTCTCGTCGATCTGCCACAAGTTAAACGACGGCCCGCCCGGCCCAACGCACATGCCCGCCAGAACCAGCCGTTCCCGGCACGCGATCAAGAAGGAAAACAGGACCCCAGGCGGCCTCAGAGTCTGCACATCGCTCCAGATCCGACCGCGCAGGTCGAAGCACGACACGAAGCAAGAATAGATCCCAAAGACATAGAACCTACCACGGAAGAGCGCCGACGACAGGGACTGCGACGAGTTCCCGGGGCGGAAGTCCGCGGGCAAGGGAGGGCAAAGTTCCCAACTGTGCGACCGGGGATCGTAAATCTCGACCGCCGACCGATCCTCGATGTCGACCAAATTACCGATGAACCCGTCGCCCCCGACCACGATGAATCTCAACCCGGAGCCGGGGCCGGGGTCGTCGTCTCCGAAGACGGCGAGGAGGGGGTTGATGCGGGAGAAATGGAGAGGGGTGGTGGCGCGCCAGGAGTTGCGGAAGACGCGGGTGAAGGAGAAGGTCTGGATGGTGGTGAAGAGGAAGCCGGAGGAGGCGATGAAGGAGAAGGAAGGGTCGTCGCGGTGGGTGTGGATGGGGAGGCGGAACCAGGAGTCGGACAGCGGGTCGAAGGCGAAGGACTGGTTGTTGCGGGAGGAAGTGTTGTGGATGCCGTAGAGGAAGAACCAAGGAGAAGAAGAAGAAGAAGAGCAGCCGAGGTTACAATTGGAGGAACCGGAGGAGAGGATGACGGAGCGCCAGAGCTTGCAGACGGCGGAGGCGCGGAGGAGGGAGGGGACGGGGAGGTGGGAGAGGATGAGGTCGATGAGGTCGGTGGAGAGGGAGCTGATGGTGGTCAGCGACGGCGGACAGTCCGACATTGCTTAAGGAAGAGAGCGAGCAGCAGCAGCAGCAGCTTCGCCGGCTCCGCCTGGTGGGTCGCGTCGAGAGAGACACAGACAGAGAGGACGTTGAACTCGTGCGGAGGTTAGTTGGGGGAAGACAGAAGGGTAGTTATACACGTTGCAGCGGTACGGTGAAAGTGGGCAGGTTAAACAACTGATGTACATCCTTCTTCCCCTTTCTTCTTATGTACACCTACGCCACCACAATTCAAAACTATCACCAACTTTTCGCATCGGGGAAAATTTCAAACCGGTGTATTTGTGCCGCGTGCGCTCAGAATTAATTTTCACTGTAGACTGTGTCGTACTTTCTGAGTTTGGATTGGATCTGGGTTCGAAGCAGAATTTGCACGCTGTACTGTTGACCGAATCGAGCTCGAGCCGAGTTCCGGACTCGGTCGCGACATCGACCGAACTCGACCCGAGTTTCGAGCGGACGCTGGGCGCCTGGTGAAAGCAGTAAAGTTTCGACATCCAGCACGGGCAAAAAGAAAAACGAATGCTGCGTCGGGAAATTCTTGGTGAGGCAAACGAGAACCGGAGTCCTGAAAAACTAGGCAAAAAAGGAAATTTTTTTGACAATTCACGGGGTCAGTCTGAAAGAAGAGAAGAACTTTTGTCCTCGACAGCAAAAGAAGAGAAGTTCAGTCCCGATTTGAGATCTGGAGTGACCAACAACAATGTCAAATCCCATCTAGTCTATTACCATCAATTGTTTTCCAATGAAACTAGTTAGATTTAAAGACAAGTTAGAATATGTAAGGCGTGCGCATTGGACTTCTCGTTGGCATCGAAAACGACCTGCTAATCTAAAAGCCTATCCATAGTCCGGCGTGCTCTACCACATTGTTTACCAACAAAGATTTTGCACATGGATTATAGTATAATTAGGACTACTCTCTTGTTCAGGAGATCGATTTGCAATGAGGCCTCTCGTGCATCTGTCTGGCATGAGCTGGGAGTTGGCACATTCTTCGGTTCGCTTTGACTAAACGCAATATAATTTCCGTAGAAAAAGACCAAAGACTCGACTCAAAATGCTCATGATAGAAACTGGGTTTTCCTTATTCTCTCGATCGAAAGGGGAAAACTTGATCTTTACATGATGATAGCTAAGATATTGACGAGCCCACGTGCACATGCATCCTCTGCATTGCGATATCGTCTTATCGTTTCATGGGTTTCCTTCCATAGACCTGTGATCGCAGCATTGCGAACAACAGTAGTAGAGGTGACAATTAGGCGGGCTCGAGCAGACCTAACACATTTCCCAGGACCGACCTGTTGTAAAGTAGATATATATAGCAGGTTTCGAGCTCCATTAGGCTTTAACTTTGTCACTAAACCATCGTCCACATCTTCCCTTCACTGGCTCAAATTAGCCTTCCAGCTGATTCGGCCAGGGCTGTGTGTGCTATAAAAGTCCAAAGAGTGATTGTATTAAGAACCAACTCGATGCAGAACAGACAACTCCATACACCAAGAACGCCTAAATCAACACATCAGCTCTTAAAACATAGACTAGACGTGGCATGAAACATTTAATGGTCTGCAATCTGCTTCTTCGACATGATTCTTCACCGTCTAGAATTTGGATGATCTTCAGTTAGCCTACTTTTAGCTAACTTCAGATGGAAACTGAAACGGAATTTTAGGTGCAAAACTAGACAAAGACTTTCTCCTAAGACTCCACCTACTCTAGTAAAACCTTCTTCATCAAATCTAGGAGTGGCCAAATCCATGGGAATCAAACAGCTATCAAAGTAGACTCGGCACATCCGTTTAAGTGTCCAAGAACAATATATTTCATTCCACTGATATCAAAGCTGATAGCAACAGCCTAGAGATACGCTACTAGCAAATCAGATGTACATTTATCGCCAAAATGGGGCACAGATCTATATTCGCGCCATTTATTGGGGTCTCTTATTGCAGTCTAAAATTGAAAAGACTGACTGCTGACCAATCTCAAACTCATATAGTTGATAACCCCACTTGCATCTACTGAGCATCCCTAGACAGGAGGTCATTAATCTTGATAGGTCGAGCATTGCATAGTTCGTCGACAGAGTCCCCTCTCTCGAAAACCGCTGCTGCACCCATACCTGAACCTGCATTGACCATAATCAAGAAAGTACTCAGTTGATGGAAAATGAGAATGCAGCGTGTCATTGCTTTAGCAATAAGTTATAACGTGTACCAGAAATTTCCCTAACTGCACCACCGAAGTCTATTCTGAGACAATGACTAGCAATTTATGACAAAAGGGTTTCCCAAATGAGATGCTCAAGTGATAATCCTGATTAAGCTGACCAATTTGATTAAACCCCAAAGCCAGATTGAGGTTAAAATATGTGTGAAACAATTCCGGGGTTCTAGTCCTTTAGCCCTAACAGCAAGACATAAACATGCAAGTACCCAAATGACCTAGTGGTGCTTTTGTCAAAATTCATCTGTTAGGTTAACAAGAGGGTAATCAAGTCACATAAGAGGATCAGGAAGAAGGTAAATGTGCATCACTTGGTAGTCTCAATCTCGAAATACTGCCAGATGATCTAAACATTAATGTTCTGAAAGAACAGATGGTGAACTAATTTCCCTCTCATCAGAAAAAGATCGTCAAGAAGTAAGTATGAAGAAATGCACATATTCTTCCGCAAGGTCCACCGTATTTGTTCATTTATTTTTATGACAGAGGTTGAAAACTATGAGATTTTGTGTAGGATCACTGTCAACTGTTCTGAAAGATTAAGCTGTTAGATGAATGAATGGTTTAATATTTAATTATTCTAACACTCCCCCTTACTCTTAATTTGGTTTTCTTGCCTAGACCTAAGTGCGGACATATTTAATTGGGAAGGTAAATGGAGCTTGGAAAGATTTGAACTCAGGATTTTCAACTCTGATACCATAGGAGATTTGGTGCGAGACCACTGCTAACTATTTTAAAAGCTTAAACTATTAGACAAATGTATGGTTTAACTAAAGAAGAAGTTATTGAATCCTCAGCAAAGTGAGGGAGGCACAAAGACAAATACAAACCTATGCACATTGATATTACTCCAAAGCGGCAGTCTCTCCCCCGACGCTTCATCTCATTCAAGAGAGTTGATACACATCGCGCACCTGAGGCAGAAGAATGTCCATTTCTTAGGCACATAGACATTATACAATAAATGCTTCCCATGACATCACCTAGATCTCCTAACCTGCATGAATCAATTATATGAAACTTCGGAGCAGATATGTGCACATAAGATCTCATCTCATCTTATACTAGATACAACTGACAATCGTTGATTCCAAAAATAGAAGACGAGATCATAAGAAGAAAATAGGGAAAATCTTTTCACTGGCTTCAAGAAGTCATTGTGATGCTTTCTTCTCATTGCGAGTTACCTGTAGCACCCAAAGGATGCCCAAGAGCTATGGCGCCACCGTTAACATTGACTTTTTCTGGATCAAGCCCCAGTTTTTTACAGCAATACACGTACTGAGATGCAAATGCCTGAAAAATAACAGCCATACAGCAAAAACCTATTACAGACCTGAACTTGCATTTGCACTGCAGACTTGAAGATGATGTCAGATGGTCCCTACCTCATTTATTTCAAGAAGGTCGATATCATCAAGCGCGAGCCCAGCAGAATTTACTGCAGCAGGAATGGCAACAGCGGGGCCAATTCCCATGACAGCAGGATCCACACCAACAGCCGCAAAACTCCTAAAAGTAAGTGCACAGACAGTTAGATTCCAGTCAGAGAAGAGGCAACATATAAGATGGGAAACAATGTCTACCTAATGACATTAAGTGGCCTTCTTGCTATAGCACCCCTCTTATTAACAAGAGCAGTTGCCCACCAAAACTCAAACTACAGGTTACACAAACAATGCACCTTCTAAACACTGAATTTGCAAATACAGTGATTTCCCACCTGAAAACACCAAGAATGGGAAACCCCTTCTGTACAGCCAAACTTCTCTTCATTAACAGTACAGCCCCAGCTCCGTCACTCACTTGACTAGAATTCCCTGACAACATTCAAAAAGCATAAGCTCATCAAGAAACGACAAAAATATAAATAATGCAACAACATGAATTCAGAAAGCTGGACTAGTTGTTAGATACCAGCTGTTGTTGCCCCATCCTTTTTAAAGGCAGGCTTCAGCTTTGCTAAGTCATTCATATTGGCGTTTGGTCGGATACCATCATCAACAGAAATCGTCACTGGCTTCTCCTCTCCAGTTTTTGGATCAACAATCTTTGAATAGAAGTCAAAAGTTAGGTCACTGTAGAAGCAGTTCAAGCCAAATTGCAATCGTGACTGTATATATACCTTGGTGGATACAGGAATGATCTCGTCTTTGAATTTCCCTGATTGCGTGGCAGCGTAGGCTCGCCTATGAGATTCAACCTTTTCCAAAAAATTAAGAATATTTCAATAACATTACACCAGATTTTTGAATCATGAAACAATAGAACAATTTGAAATTTCTACAACACTTACAGCAGCCTGGTCTTGCTCTTGTCTGGTCACGCCAAAACGCTGGGCCACATTTTCAGAAGTGATCCCCATTGGAAGAAGACAATCCCGCGCTTGTGCAAAGCTGAGTACCTGTTTTTTTTAGTGATATCAGCCAAACAATTCATTTTTCTGGGTAACAAATCTACTTTTTTTTTTTTTTTTTTCCTTTCCCTCTCAAATTTTCTATATTTAAAAGTTGAGCATACTCTTGGGTTGACTTTAGGAGCTGCACGAACTTGGTCTACAGTCATTGACTCCAATCCAGCCGCAATTCCTGATTAGAAAAGGTGATTATTTAAGGCGAAAAAGATTGCTCAAGGAAGGCATTCATATCCAGTATCACACTAACCAATGTCATAAAAACCAGCTTTAATGGAAGCAGCAACATCAGCAACAGCCTGAAGGCCAGAGGAGCATTGCCTGTTGACAGTTCGGAGTGGCACAGTTTCTGGTACAAGCAATGAAGCAGATTAAGCAAGAAGCATTAGCCAATTTAAACCTTAAAGGAGTTTTGATTCATATAGTCAAAACAACGAAATCATACAATCTATCTTCACATCATCATCAAGCTTGTAAAGTTAAATGTACCTTTGTCAAACCAATTCATTGTAGCAAGCAGTAAAATTAATCAATTCTGATGATAGATTCATACTAAATGTATGGCTTAAAGTAAACTACCTTGATCTATTCACTTTATGGTTAGAGAAAAACAGCAACTGATCAATCTGAACTTAAAAGTATACCAGGAAAACCGGCATAGAATGCTGCCATCCTGCACTCAATTCCCCTTTGTGAGCCAGGAGCTAAGACGGTGCCAACAACTATATCCCCAACTTCCGCAGGATTTAAGTTGGTCTTTTCCACCAATGCCTGCAAATATCGACATAAATGCCAGCTAATACTTATATATGCATCAACGGGATTCACCATCTGGAGCAAAACTCATCTTTGACATTTTCAGGGTGAGTCCTTACCCTCAGAACAGGGGCTAGCAGATCCTCAGGAAGAGTATCCTTGAAACCCCCGCGCTTGGACTTGCAAATGGCTGTGCGATACGCGCTGTAATCAAAAATATATTCAAAGAGACAGTAAGAAACTTCAGTTTGAAAAATAATATCAACTTTTGTCTAGCTTTACAAATCAACGCAACTTACGCCACAATCACCACATCATCACCAAAACTTGCAGTCCTATGGTAAGCTGCGAGGTCCCCAGCAGCACATGCCGTGGCCTGATAGATGAATTCACAAACAATTAGTTTGCAGCAGAGTCACAAAAATTGGCCAAGTCGGGGAGGATTTTGAGGTGCTTAGCAGATGATTCGATGCACGCTAATAGCTACTTCATCTGTGCTGTGAAGCAAGGGCAGTTATGCATTAAGCTTCAAGTGAAAATATTTTCTTTCTTGGCAGTTATATACGTGAGCGGATGATTTGACCTTCCGTTCAAGTAGAACCCAAATTTCTCTGAAGTTTTCATCTTTAATGCACTTTCAAACTAGGCTAGCCAAATCAGACGAAAGCACGTTGGCTTTCAATGACTAAACAACAACGACCTGGACAGTTTAAGGACAACTCATCAAAAAAATCTCGTCCCAATTATGCACTCATATTAACATATCAGCATTCTCACAAAGAAGCCATTGGCTCATCCTCCAAATCCATCCCCCCCCAAAAAAATGAAAAGAAAAGAAAGCTATACATGAAATCAACATCCTGAAAAACAACTAAAGGCGATTACAATGAACAATATCGGGTGAAAAAAGAGAAGCAACAAACGCAACAGCCCCTCACACAAGCAAATAAAGAAATAAAGGAACACGAACAACAATTGGGTCAAATCAGATTTTGTTTTAATACTTTCGCAGTTTCCTTCAATCAGAAGATGCGTGCACTTCTTTTTCACCCTGAATTCCAAACCGAGGACACCATTCAAAACTGAAAAAGGCTGAAGCTTTGGACTTACGGAAACGCAAGCCGATTGCGGGGCGTGAGAAGAAGACGACCCAGATGAAGAAGAGGGCAGCAAATGCTGGAGCAGGACTCTCTGCCTATCAAGGGCTCTCTCCATCTCTCTCTCTCTCTCTCTCTCTCTCTCTCTCTCTAGGATTGTAAGATGAGCGGATCGTAGTGGCCTTGATTTATAGTTAAAGGAGAAAGTAGAAAGGAAGAGGGGAGTGTAGGCGAGTCGTTCGTGCAATTTCGCGGCAGGAGGGATGAGCAGAGACCGACCATGGATGGGTCCCCTACGCCATGAGAAACAAGATACTATTATAGTGACGATGTTGGCGAGTGCGGGGGTTGCCGGCCATCTTTCTCCAAAAGCCTACTCACGTTTTCCACAGGTTCAAGTCATCGTACAGAGACCAGACCGTGCTATTCCCACTAAGTGCCCCTCTCCGTCTCTCTCTCTCTCACTAATTTTTCTTTATTTTTTATGGACGGGGGTTACTGCAACTGCCAAAGTAGCGCAAATAATGCGCCCAATGGGGTCCACGGCTCATGATCACTCTTGCACTCGGAACCCTCGAAATCTCGAGTGCCAGAGCATAGCCCTGCACTGCAGAAACAGTGGTCAGGATCTGAACAAATTTTTGAAAGATTTCGCTTGGGTTATCGTCCAGATGTCGGGATCAACCTGATGTAAAATAGTCAGAGGCCTTGGAGCATGATCGGATAGGATCAAGAATCTCGTTTCCGTCCCCATTTCGTGGGGTGGAGCACTGCCCTACCGCACCTTATGAGGCAGGCCAGTTCTATATCAATTGCAGTCGATTCTTGTGTCTCATGCAATTTCAAGGATGACCGCAACTTACAATTCAACAACTCGAGAATAGTTTCCAAATTCTAATGCGAGCCCGAAAATCCGACTTTTTCACTGTTTGTCGTCACTTTAAAAAGAAGGGAAAGTGATTGATGTGCCGGGTATTCGTAAGGGCACACTGTCCACAAATTTCATTTCGGGTCCTCTACATGGCGGTTTCTCATCGGTGCATCGAGCTGTGGCTTCTCGGAACGACACGTCGATCTAAAATGTTAGATGAATGTGAAAGGCAAATGCGTTCATATGCAAGCCCGGGCGAAAGAAAAACAAGAGCTTTCAAGTCTTTATTAAACAATGCGAATGCAGACATGCTCGGTTGAATTCCTCGCTGGGAACGTGCTTCGCATTTGAGGCGCAATTTCGTGTGCCCAAGAGATATACATAGGTAAAGACCATAGTTCTTGACGTTGATGAGAGGATGACCCAGCGGAGGGGGGGAAAGTTGGCGGAAGATTCTCGCAATCAAAGCGAAGTTGACCCAGAAAACATGATCCACGCTCGTTTGCGTTTTCCCCATTTGGCTGCTTTTGCGGAGTGCCCGAAGCAACCATTCACAAAATAATTATGAAGTACACCACCATATCCTATAATTTTATTTATTTATTATGGTCTCACGCTTAATTATAACGACACATCATAAGTTAATTTTACGCCCCATAAAAAAGTAATGGCAATTGTCTTCCTACATGGTTTGATTCGAATTTGAAATCTTAGAGTCCACTTGACCCGACTTCTACTTCTTGCTTATAAGAAAATGACGGAGAGTGCCTCAATCTTTCAACTTGGTCAATGTATTAACCTATACATTAAATTATTACAGAGAATGTGTGTTATTTTCCCCGCCAATAATTGTATATTTGATGATCTTGAATGTTATAATTTAAATAAAAATTAATTCGTGAAAGCCGTGAGAACTGAAAAAAAGATAAGCGCAAAAGTTAGTTCCAACCAAACTATTTAACAAAATGCCGCAACCTTTTAATAGAAATGCCAACCCAAACAACCAAATCAAAAGGAAAACGTAATGGCAATCTAGGAGGGATAATGATCTGTCCATTCCAAATTCCATCCATTTTTGCAAGGTGTGCCATTGTCAGCATCTACAATACTACGTGCAATCAAGAGGCATGATTAGTTTAGCGATGTCACGCTAGAGTGATTATAGAGATGCCAACCTGAGCAACCAAACCAAAAAAGAAAACATAATGGCCCATAAAGGATGGAGAATGACCTATCCTAGCCAAATTCCTCTCATTCTTTGAGTCGTGTCATAGTCAGCACCTACAAGCTATATGCGATGGAGAGGCATGATTAGTTTGGCGATATCATGCTGGGACAACACATTGCTGCTATCAATGCATGAAATGCTTTGTCGAGATCACAGGCCCAACATATTTTGGGCCTGAACCAATGCAATCCAACTTCGGGAAAAAAAGGGACCGATTTTGGGTTATATCCAATTCAACTGGGCCCATTGATGATCGAGATGTAGGCCCAAGGACCAGACCCGACAGCTCCAACGACCGGAAGCCTCTAGGCGAATGACAAGGCAGTTATCTGTATTTTCTGCCTGTCCTCGCTTATGAAGCTCAGCTATTGGACTTCGTTCTTTATGCTGGTTTTGTTCTTCATTTTCGGCCCAATCACCAAGTCCTGGGCCCAGAAACTTTAGTTGAAAATGGGCCTATTGGGTCATGTTTCTGGGTCATGTCCGGCCCAATCTGAGCCCTCCCTTTGAGCAGATTTATTGGCAGGCCCAGTTTAAGATCAACATCGCTAGATCCGTTCTTGATTGACACAAGATTTTACCACTTCATTTAGTAAACTTTCAATATTTTCCTCTTTTCTCATATGAAAACAGGCCGAGTTAAAAGAAGTAAAATTACATATGGATTTTCATGTCACTTAGAGTCAATGGAGTTTGGCTACTAGGTGGATGCACACTTGTGAAACCGACTTTGACCCAAGTTAGACAAGAGTCGACACCCAGAAAAGTTAGCCAAAATATAACACCATTTTACACCGCGCCATACTTATTTCATTGGCAGACCTTTATTCTCTTCTTCTTACTTCCATGAGTTTCTTATCGACAAATTCATTATCATTTATTTGATATTGACCGAACTTCCACCACCACTATCGTCCCACACTCTAATCATCTCTCTGAATGAAAAACAACATTAAAGAGCTTAACACTGTGATCAATGAACCCTAAATGTTTGGCCAATGAAAATATTAAGCTATTTGGATCAAAACGATGGTCTGCTGAAAAGTTGGAGGAAATGCTTTTGGTTTTCTCTGCCATGCCCATTCAACTTCACCTTGGCTCCTTTGCATAATAATAAAAAACTGAGGATGGATAAACCGTGCCACTTTTTTACACCATGGATAAACCATTTCACTTAAATAAAATAAGAAACCGAGCATAAAGATAGATCCTGGGGCATTGCATTTCATCCTCTGACAGAGAGCCAATAGCTTCTCGATGCTAGAGAATCATAGATTCCTCATTCCTAGAATGGCGAATCAAACAAGTGTCTTTCGGATGGATTTTGGCCAATTTCTTTCTCGTCCTTTGCTCCGAATCATCTGGTGGCCTATAGGCCAATAGCGAAGCAGAGCATGCTCCGCCTAGAAAGACGATGAAAGTCCACAATATAAAACTTCAGGATAATGCATCGCACAACAGATTCATCTTTGATTGCATAGTTTGTCCTCTTTCAATGAGCATGAGCATCGGAGTCATTTGGCCCCCAAAATTGCGGGAGGCGGGAGTTGTCATGTGCTAGGAGAGTTCTCTTTTTATTTGGCATGTTATTTTATCCTGGGATTATCAATCTAACATATGAACGGAAACACTCTCAAATTTGATCTCTTCAAATCAGTGTCGTGTACTTTTGGTAACCAACGACATCCCATTAAGGATGATCTTGATTCTGAGCAAGTAATTCAATAGATGGGCACCTGCATATGACTCGTCGGGATTGACGCTTATGACCTCATTGCAATGTATAATCGAGAATGGTTTTACATCTCCATACATAAAATGCTTTCATCAAACCCATGAATCCTGAAAATTTTGGGGGAATTTTCTCACCTTTGGAACTTGAACATGGCTGACTTCTTTTATAATGCACGGAAAATGAACATGGCCAACATCTTTCCATAATGCACCTCGTTGTAAATGAGATAAGCCTAAATGGCCCCTTTTTCCACAGATTTCAATATGCTTTACCCGCTGAGTTTTTGGCACCAAGGGGAAATTATAATAATGGCAAATCCCATCTGACTTGCATAGGATAAAATAGATAATTAGATAGGGGGGAGGGGTTGTCTCCTTCTCAAATCCACTCCAAATTTACACACTAATCACGCCAATTAAAACTTTAGATTTGCATATGGGAGTCCGCAAAAGCGAGAGCCCCATGTGAGCATGATTGGAATTTGGATGAGTTCATGGAACCACCACACGATCCTGAGGTGGTCAGATTCTCCTCCCACATGCCCCTGCCCTGCGCATGGAACCTAATAATGTGCAGATCCAGCAGGCGAGAAGCTTATTCGATTTAATGATGAACCTCACGAATACATTTTGCCAAAAAGAAGGCTGCATGAGCTAAAGCAGAAACAGCTGCTACGTGGGAACATGAACAACTGGAGATCGTATGATCAGCTCAGAGAGATGACAAGAGGGAAAGGAACAAAAACAATTAAGGCCTATCCATAACTTCTCAACCAAAAAAAGGGGGGGAGGGAATAGGGGAAATTCTAGTCCGGTGGTGATTATGACAAGAGATTTCATTTTCACATGAGCAAATTTGATGGAATATTTTTGTAATTTTTGAAATATGGACTTTATAAACAAATGAGTCTATTTAATAAGAATCTAGTATATCTGGGGTCCTTAGAAGCAAAAATGTACATGAAAGAGCATTGCGGTTAAGCCCTTGCTCAGGATCTACTCCAAATTCGCTAGTCTCTTTTGATTAAGCAACTACGATCAATTTGACATGTTTAGTTGGCAGACTGCATGCTGATCAATTAACATCCCAAGAGTTCTCGTGCACACACGAAATGAATCGGGCATTCACCCTATCACCCGCCATTAACATTAGTTGGTCAAATCTCGGTCCATTCATCGATTGAGTTGGGCAACAGGCAAAAACCCTTTTCTCGGGCAGTTCTATACTTTGCGAGCTGCATCTCCTCCGCCACGTTCAAATCCATCCACGGAAGAAAACTGGCAACCAACGATGGGGATCGTGACCTTAGCTTACATAAGCTCCGATGCCTCTCCGGGCGTTAGTCAATTACGCGTTTATTAGGACATGGTGACGACCGAGGCAGTTAAAGTTAGGTCGACCTTAGCCCCGTCAAATGGTCAGAGCACTGATTTTTGTGTCGTGTGGCGAAATCATGATCCGATTGACGAGTCCAACGACGAGCGACGGCCCCCACTTTTCGTGTGCTTGGAGGTGGTTGGGGTTGAAAACAATCCTTCGTGGCTTTCCCCGAAAGGCTTTCGCACAGGATTGGTCGAGTTGTCGAATCGTCAGAGGGTTTTGGCGGGGCTAGTGTCCGTCTGCTTCGCTCGCACTCGTGACTTGCTGGGATCTCTCTTTGTCAAAGGCTAACTCATTTTTTCGCCGTCCTTTTGGTTGGCTTATGATGAGTTCGTGCCAGCTGATTAGACGTGCCAAGAGTGATTATACGTCCGCTGAGCAAATGACAGGTGTTTGGAGGAATTTTTTAACCATCCCGCGTGGAAAATCTTGGGTTTAGGTGATTTGGATAGTTGTTGAAGAGGGTTGTCGGTGTGTGGCATTTCGAGGCATCCAATGAATTAGAGTGAATCAATCGAGCCTCTTTGTCGATTACAACATTATAATTTTTTATCTTGCATCGATAGTAATTTCATGTGTAGAATGTGATATGACTCATTTAACAAAAGGACATGATGTTATCGTAAGAAAGTAATATGGCTCTATATATTTATAATTGTTTAAATTGAAATAAGATCTTTAATGATTAGAAAAGTTATAATGTTCTCTCGTAAAGAAGTGACGGATCTAGAATTTAGTTTTTTCTTTATATGAATTTGAAAGCATATTATTTTTGGAAATTTTTTTTCTTAAAACAAGCAACTTATTTCTCCAAATAGCAAATTGCATTTTTCAATTTTTCCACCTGCACTTTTTACATCGGGGATTATGTTGGTTTTTTTTTTTCCCTTTCAACGCCAAAGTACCGACGGAAAGGCAATGCTTGCATGAACAATTGATTCCTGTTTTGATTACTGAACAACTAATATCCTGTTATTGAACATCTAA
Source organism: Corymbia maculata (assembly GCA_014182735.1). Lineage (NCBI taxonomy): Eukaryota > Viridiplantae > Streptophyta > Magnoliopsida > Myrtales > Myrtaceae > Corymbia > Corymbia maculata. The sequence goes on along the minus strand of CM024692.1, from coordinate 29,662,129 downwards.
TCTAATTAGTATAATCAAAATTCATTAATATTTTTTCTAAACTTTTGTGAAAGTTTATTTTCTAAATAAGTAAGGATACTCAAGAATCTAAGTTTCAAGAGTCCATTTTGGTTTAAAGTCGATCTAAGAAGACTTCCATGTTTTTAAAATTTTTTTAATTGGAAAATACCAGTTTTTTGTGCTAAAAACACGAGTACATGAATTAATTATGTTTACATGGTGGTGAAATCTAGATTAGGAAATTTCAAAGTTGAATTATCCATTGAAGATCTTATTGCATTTTTTCTTCTTCTTCTTCTTTAATTTATTAATTGTGGTGCTATTGCGATACCTGGACATGAATTAATATTTTTCGAATCACTCATTTTTCATGAATAAATGAATGTTTTTTCTACAATGTTTATCGAAAACAGGATTTGCCTATGCATCAATCCATCGTAAAACTTTAGGTTGTGTTTGGTCATTTAAATTCGGATTATGATATGATAGGATAAAAAGGATTGGAAATTCTCCAAATATCATTCGGATTGTAGAAATATCCTCTCAAATATTTGGTCCGACTGAAAATAGGATTTGGAATCTTTGAAACTAGACAACCTAATATAGAATTGAAAATCTTTCAAATTCCTTCTTGTTAGAAAATCTTCGAAAATCTTTGATTATTCCATCTTTGAGGTCCTTGTAGGTGTCCTTGGGAAATCGATCTTGAGAGCTTGACGACTTTCAACAACTCGAACTCTTCAATTAAGCAAAATTCTGCACTGGAGGTGAGGATGATCTCTTCCCGACATTTTATCAAACACTTGATGAATGCCCAGTTTAGAGCCGACCAAGAGAGAAATCGGAACAATGGAGGTCGAGAATGGATACTAGAGTGAGGAGAACCGTCACAGTAAACGGCCATCGGAATGGTGGTGGGGGTTACCGCCGGTGAAAAACACCAAGAACGGCGAGTCTCGTCTAAGGTGGGGTTTTCCACGTGCGTAGAAATGGCGTAGAATTTACCACATCCCTACGCCGATTTTTCTTATCTAAATGTATCCGGGATAATCCGATTCGAAGAACAACAAACCAAACATCGGATAAGGCAATTCGATACCCAATTCACATTCAAATCCGGACCACCTTTGTAATTTTCACTCACCAATTAAGACTTTAGGAGACTTGAGGCGGCGTCGTCACGCCACCGTCACAGATTAATGCGCAAATCAAGCAGCAGATTAACAGGCAGCCCCCGAGCATTGTCCCCCACCCTTGATTGGCGGTGAAGCTAACTTCTTTTCCCCGGTCGCGCCTAATTAAATTTCCACGTCTTCTCCTACGTGCTGCCCTAATTTGACCAATTTCCCAATCTCCCCGTTATTAAATTCTCAGCCCCCAATTTTTTTTTTAAAATTTCCTTATTTATTATTATGAAAATATGAAATACATGGCATTTTCAGGAGAAGCTTGTCGGATGCGCAAACCTGAAATCACTGCCCCGAGTACGGAAGACATAATAATTAGGGAATTGACCAAACTATTTCATCAGCTGATGAAAATGAAGGAAATTGCGTTAATTGAGCTGATGTCGGTGAGCAAAGCATAACATGTGATGTCTGTCCATTGCAGCAAATTTTAAATGAGAGTTAGCCCTGGAAAACAGTCTGAAAATAGGACAGACTGTAGGATATTCTCTAATGGTACGTATCCGTGCCCTTTACATGATGCATTATTCTCTCGTTAAATCACATTGGATTATAAAATATCTCGATGTCGAGAAGAATAATTCAATAATAACGTTCTGGTTTTTGTCACGGATTCAAAAGAGAGGTATATGAGTTAATACAAATATTTGCTTTTTTCCACTTGGAGACGAATCACTGCGCTTACTTTTTATTTTTATTTCCTTAGGATCATAATGAAAAGCAAGAATAGGCGTATTATGGTAACTATGGTTAGTTGTACGGGATTATCGGCGGAGGATTGTGAAGTGCCCAAAGGTTCGGGACGTGCACTTTTGTTAGCAAGAGTAAGAAAAATCGAGATTGTGGAAAAAACAAATTCGGCACACGTGATTGGATTTAGTTTGAATTCTTGGATAAACAAGTGAAACACAAGTGGTTTCTAATCTGTTATGATAAGAAATCATATCTAAGATTGTCTGAGCATATAACTCAAATATGAGATTGTTTGCACTTGCTGAGACGAAGAACCGCCCCTATGTCGAGCGCCAATTCGACCCGATTCAAACACGGGTCACGAGCGCCCGTTTTGTCCAATTGGTGGTAGTTCTACAGCAATTGTTCAGGAAAGAGCACGTGCTCCGCTGATGCATATACTTCATGGCTTTCCGTTCTCAGGGATTTCACCACCCGACTTCTGTCGGTCAGCAATCTTCTCTAGCGCGCACTTTTTTGGGGAAGAAAATTTTAGAAAAGGACGAGCAAATCATGGGCGCAGCTCATGCCATCTCCTCGCAAATCGCTCCTAAACTCATGGACAGATAAAGCCTAGGACCAGACCAGAGGTCTCCAAGGGCAAAACGGTAACAGAGTCCGAGGTCAACAATTAAGTCCCGGCCAGTCATGAGCATGAATGAATTTAACCGGTTCGTCAGGTTTATTAGATTTTCCTATGGATTTCCAGATGGCCCGTCTTCTGCGTTCGTGTTTATGGTCATAAAATAAGGAAAGGAAAAAGGAATAATAGAGCTCGGCCAGTGTAAGAACAAGAAGATGTGGATGAGGGGGCGGGCACAAACCCTAGGGAAATTGCACGGTCTCGACTTGCCAAACGGCTTGCGTTTCAAGTGACGCCCTTTGGGCATTGATTGCGAGATTCAATTTCTTCTTTTCAGACAAGGCAAAAAGCATGATAAAGGGGCATGAAATGGGGGCAAGCGACGAAAGACCGAGAGGTCAAAGTTTTATCGGAACAGATCGGGCTCAAAGTATCGATTAAGGGAGGGAGGTAACTAACCTTTGATTGCAATAGTAATACTTGCTTAGGTTAAAATTGTCCATTCCCCGTAAATGGTCATGTCACTTTCTGCCAAAAGAAAAAATGTTCGCATCACTGCATACGCAAAGTTGAATGAAATTGATAGATATTACGATCCACCCAATTAATCCAGTCACCATCTAAAATTTAAAAGAGTTTAGCTAGCATAACAATCTTTAGGTTATTATGAGAATAACAGTTTATTATGAGTCATAAATTCTTAAAGAAGTAAGTCTCATAATAACTTATAATTATTTGTTATTTGATTTTTTGTAGTCAAAAATAAATTGTTATTCTCAAATAGATTAAAAATCGTCATCTAATCATTTCCTTAATAATTTAAATTATTACGGATAAGTGTTTTAGGCCCATCATTTTTATCCAAAACATACATATGTTTGATGTTAAGATGTGCAAAACATCGGAACAACATTTGATCAAGTGGGTACCCTTGCAAACTTTGTGGATAAGAAGACAATCGGGTCCCTCGTGATCACCTAATCTTAGATCGGCCCTAAATTTTCTGGCTGCTTTATGATGTTTTGAGGTACTTAAAGTTCGACAAGCTCAACCAAAGGTCTCTCTAGTGCTCATTTTCGAGAGATTCTATTGTCCATTTGTTTGTAATTACATGCTTATTTAAAACTATCTCGATAAAACTTGCTTGTCGCAAGCATCAGCATGATCCATACAAATTACCGAACGAGATCCTCCGGTCATCTCATGGTCCAATCATATGGACTCGGACAAGCACCGGTTGGCAAATCAACCCGACATTTAATAGCCCCTAATCAGCTCAATTACTGCGTGATTTAGACCCCAATCCGGGATCACTTGCTGACGTGGACTGGCGGTCCCCGCCCTCCTCTCGGCCCCTCGACCCCCGACCGGACGGGGTTCCGCACATGAGCGACCGACTCACCACGTGGAAGGAGTTAAAGGCCTTCTCTAGAGAGAGAAACATGTGATTCGGCGAGAGAGAGAGAGAGAGAGAGAGAGAGAGGGACCGGCAGTTAGTGGCGGTTAGTGGCGGGAGGTAAAATAAAAATAAAAATAAGAATGGGTTGGTTAAATTAAACCGGAGGGTGGGGTTCAGGGGTTAACTCATTTAACCATGGTTAGTCGCTGCTTTAACAGTTTCAGTTTTTCTTTTCTTCCTTTTTTGTTTTTTGTTTTTATTCTCTGCCCAAATCTCGACGTGATTTCCCTATAAAGAGACTACTCCATCAGAGCTTCTTCTTCGACTCCACTTTCATTCTCCCACTCCTCTTTCTTCTTCTCTTTCTTCTTCTCCCCTTCGGAACAGAGCACCGCACGATTCGAGCGAACTTCTGGTTTCGGGAGCTAGCGAGATCGAGGAATCGACAATGCTGGCGTCTCGGAGATGGCTGTCCTTCGGCTTCGCGGTGTTCCTGGTGCTGCTCGCGTGTGCGGATGGCGGAGCGAGCGTCGGGGAGCTCTCGGGATCGAAGTAAGCTCGGAGTCGACTGATGAGCGTCTCGTTTTGTGACTCTAGCTCTGTTTTGGGAGTGAATCGTCTTGAAATTAACTGGCATTGTCGTTTCGCCGGAGAACTCCGTGTTCTTAATGCGTTCGTCGTTATCCGCATGCATTGTTTCTCTCTGATTCGATTTGATAGCTAAAACCTCTCGATTTCGCCCGTGTCAATGGAGCTCCATACGATTAGGCGATCGGGGCATGCGATTCGAAGTGCTTTTTCGTTTGCGTCGTCGTGAATACCTTCGGTTGCTCAGTCTGGTTTCTGCATGTGCGTACTCTTGTAGGCTCGCAGAGAAGACGGAGGAGCTGCAGGGCCTGAAGAACTCATCAATGGCGGGCAGGTGAGTGCAGTAAATGACCCTCTCTGCTAATTCAAACAGCGACTTCTATGTACCGGATCTACACCGTCCAGTTGGATAGCGCGAATAAAATAAATGTCTCGCCATTTCCATTCTCAGCTCTCTTTCTGACGGGAACGAAGTACATTAGATCAGCTCATTATACAAATAATTTAGTGAACGAGAAAAAAAGATTAGCTTCTGGTGATTAGCTTCTGGTGATATTCATGTTGCATGCATTCAATGGAATTTTCAAGACGGTCTGGATCGTTAATTCCGTTAGGATTACCCCAGCCCCCGAGAAAAAAAGGTTCACGGGGAACCGGTTCACCGTTCAGATCTATACCCCTTTCCTTGACTGTGACCTTTGACATGCCCCTCTCTGCTCCCCTCGTCTCTCGTGCTTCGCGTTCGCTTTATTATCTGCACCGGTCTCGGCGCAACGCTCAAGACTTAGAATTCTCTGCACATTCTTGATCTTGCGGAGTTTAAATTCTTTGACTTTTCCTCTGTTAGTACATTCTGCCAATCTTGCTGAAGCATCATGCATTCGCCAGTGTCCTTTAAGTCGGGTAGATCAGAACAGATCAGGAGCAGAGCATGCCATTTGTCCGTTTGGTTTCTTGAAATTAATTGCTTTCTTGATGTCACCGCCTGCTGGTCAATGACATTTTCCGGCACGCCTATCAGGATCAGCGACGAAAGGAACGAGCACGCGGTCGATGATCCAGAGGAAGTAGCTTCGATGGTCGATATGTAAGTCTCTCTCTCTCTCTCTTAATTGCAGTGTTTTGCGTAAGCCTGAGTAGGATTAAGTTATTCCTCGTGCTCCCTCTCGCTCATCATGTGATCGCATTTAATTAAAAACAGTCCTGCTCCTTCCCCTTCAATCGAGATGGCGTGAGAGAATAATGATCACATGACCCGTCCAGCGGACAGAGACAAAACCAATAAAAGCTCCTTCCCCCCATTTCCTCTCTCTTTCTCTCTCTCCACTTCACGATCCTGCCCAACGTCGTCGGTTTCTGTAATTCCTGCCAAACGTTGTCGATTCGACCATCCCCTTCTCTGTATATAAGTTGAAAAGCAGGATAGGGAATCCCAATCCGCGCAGCTAATTTTTTTTTTTTTTCTTTTTGGTCAGTTGAGATCAAAACTATACCTTTGCCTATTTCGCAAGATTTGGTCCCTTTCCATATGGCTGTAAATTATGACCACTCTGAGATGGGAAATGAAGGGTTCCTACCGAGCAATAATAGTCAGTGTACTCGAGTCCTCAAATTGAATTTTACATGAGATCTACGGCCGTTAGAGATGGAGTTAGACGTGCCGGGTGCATCTTAAAAATTTTAGAGTTGTAGCTTGTCGTCCTCCCTGAATAATTTGGAGTATATATGAATTTGACCATCTGTAAAAAAGAAAAAGAAAATTGAAGCGACTCGATCTAAAAGAATCGAGACCATTGTCTCAAACCAGTCGAGCGATTACTTTTGTTATTGTTTATGACTGTAGTCACCGACCTTTCTCTATCCCCGTACAATTCCAGGATTCTTTAACCGTCGATACTGGTATAAAACGATACATTAGAATACTGTCCCCGAAGATAACCTATCACGCTTGTCCCAAGAATCGGAGAGGAACCAAAACACCCCCATGTTCTCTGCCAATCTTTGTTGGCCAGCTCGCTTATCCACATGCCCACGTCGCAAGATCCGCTGATCACGCATTTATTTATATGTGATTAAGCGTCTTTTTCGATAGTTTATCCAAATCTAGTACTTCCCTAACCTCCTTTAAATTCCCTCGCCCATGTTCTGTGCCATTAGGTTCTTGTATCTTCTTTCCTGACTATAATCTTTACATCCTGGGACTTGAGCGATACATAGTAACTTCACCGTACTTCAAATCTAGCCATATTGTATTCAATAGATGCCCTAAGGCCAAGGGTACCCTTTTAACATTTTCTAGGATGTAATTCTCAAATTCTCTGGGCTCATGGTTGTCGATAGGTGCTTGCTATCTAGCAAAACATTAGACCCGCGACGACTTTGGCTTTGCCCACTGCCGAGATTCAGAAATCTAATCTTCCATGTCCATATTCATGGCTCCATCCTAGTACCGTGGGACAGAGCTAAACATAAATCCGCGCCCCTCACCCGGTATCCGAGTGGCATGAAACATCCAAAAAGACAGATCACAGATCTGGCCGGGGAGTCTTTCCAACGCCACCATCTCGCGAATAAAGTTTTTCATGTCGGTGGCGATTGCAGCAGCGGCGCTACCGACCGACGCAAATCTCCGCCGGGCCCCTACCACCAACGCACGAGCTGGCATGGCATGTCGTTTTGAATGTCAGATCCACCGACACGCCCTCGACTAGTCGCGAACCCCGGCATTCATTTGATTTGCCCTAGAGTTCACGGATTCACCGCTTTGACTTTTCCGTAGCACGAACCGCATCGTTCCGTATCGCCCCCATCCCCCCGCATTTAAAACTTCCACGCGACCCGCTCCCGCAAACGTAGGACAGCCCTAGTTAACTTCCCCCGTCCGTGAAATTTAATGAAGCTGGAGCCGTGTCGTCAGATCGCATGCTCAATCTCATGACTTCGACGCGATTAGAGTAAAAGAATAGTAAAAGGAAAAAGGGTACAAGACGTGAAGTTCTGATGTCGATTTAAGGCGACCATCTTGGATGGACAGATGGACCCTGAGCGCGCAATGTTAATGATCTTTCCCTAACGTCTCTCCAGGAGCATCCGGAACAGCACGGCGAGGAGGAACCTTGGATTCTTCTCTTGTGGGACTGGGAACCCGATCGACGATTGTTGGCGGTGCGACCCGAAGTGGCACCTCCGTCGGAAACGCCTGGCTGACTGTGCCATCGGCTTCGGGCGCAATGCTGTCGGCGGTCGTGATGGCAAGTACTACGTGGTGAGCGACCCGGGTGATGACGACCCGGTCAACCCGCGGCCCGGCACGCTCCGCCACGCCGTCATCCAGGACAGGCCCCTGTGGATAGTGTTCAAGAGAGACATGGTGATCACCCTGAAGCAAGAGCTCATTATGAACAGCTTTAAGACGATCGACGGACGCGGGGCCAACGTGCACATCGCCAATGGGGCCTGCATCACGGTTCAGTATATCACTAACGTCATCATCCACGGTGTTCATATTCACGACTGCAAGTCCACGGGCAACGCCATGGTTCGAAGCTCGCCTTCACATTTCGGGTGGAGGACGATGGCTGATGGGGACGGCATATCCATCTTCGGTGCGAGCCATATTTGGATCGACCACAATTCCCTCAGCAATTGTGCCGACGGCCTCATCGACGCTATTATGGGCTCGACTGCTATTACAATCACCAACAACTACTTCACGCATCACAATGAGGTAAATCCACGAACTAAAATCCTCTGTTGGCTGGATTAAATGAGGACAGAATAGTTATCATCAACAGGGAGATTGCTGAACGGATTTGGTACTTGTGAAAACAGGTGATGTTGCTGGGTCATAGCGATTCTTATGTGAGGGATAAGAGCATGCAAGTGACCATTGCCTACAATCATTTTGGAGAAGGGCTCATCCAGAGAATGCCCAGGTACCGACTCTTTCGATGAATCTAACCATCGACTTGGGTCCCTGAATCATGTCATCGGTGATTGATTGGTAACTCGATATGATCTGCACAATTTTTTTTCAGATGTAGGCATGGGTACTTCCATGTGGTGAACAACGACTATACGCACTGGGAGATGTACGCGATCGGCGGGAGTGCCGAGCCCACTATCAACAGCCAGGGCAACCGGTACCTCGCTCCCATAAACCCCTTCGCCAAGGAGGTAACGAAATTACAAACGAACTGCGCAATTCGTGCTTCCCAAAGGAAGTCATTTGTCCTCTAAAGAGCAGGTGGTGAATTACTAAAAACATGGTTTTATCAGGTGACGAAGAGAGTCGACACGTCGACGGGCGTGTGGAAGAGCTGGAACTGGAGATCAGAAGGAGATCTCATGCTGAATGGAGCATTCTTCACGCCCTCAGGAGCCGGAGCCGGAGCCAGCTACGCCCGGGCTTCGAGCTTAGGGGCTAAATCTTCTTCCTTAGTTGGTACGCTGACCTCTGGAGCCGGAGTGCTTGTTTGCCGCAGGGGCCGTGCGTGCTAGTTCCTGATCACCCCAAATTAAATAGAGGGACAGGAACAGAATCAATATAGAGGATTGAAGAACTAGCTCAGTTCCTTTTTTTTTTCTCTCTGCCTTAATATTGTGGTCACGGCAATCTAATTACGTCTGCCACGTTAAGTTACTTTCCTTCTTCTTTGTTCGCGTATAGTTGGATGATTGCTCAAGAGAAGTGTACATTTACATCGCAATGTGCCACATGTATAAAAAGATTTGTACACTCAGTTTCAATGTCATTTTGATCGACCTCGGCCTGAGTTTGGGTGCCGATGGGTTGTTCACTTCCCTGACTCGCCATCTATTTGTTCAAAGTGAAATCGCCGGCGAGCGCCGAGCAGTATGAACGGTTTGTTGATCTTCCGTTGGGGGGAACGAAGCTAAAACTAACGTCAGAATATGATGTGGGCCTAAAGCATGAACAGTGATGGACTGAGTCCGAAGGCCATACAAACATGTAATAAGCCCCGAGCATCTTAATCTTTTGGTGCAGTTTCTAAGTTGCGGACTCTGCGTGCGAATCTTCAAAAGGAACCAAAAAGCGAATTCGGCAAGAAACCTCGCTACTCGTTTTTTTATATTTATTTGTCTTATTTTAATTTTCAATTTACTCTCAAATTTTTCTCTACTTGGCGGAATGTGACCATTGAAATTTACACTTCAAGTTAAATATTCTTATCGCAATCACATTGAGAAGATAGGGATTCGAACCCCCATCTCCCATTTCCCGTAGGAGGAATGGTAACCATGGGTGCTCTAGTGGTTAACCTCACTACTCATTTACATTTATGTTTGATAAAAGGTTTCGGCTTCCATCTCTTATGTGTGAATGATCTCCTATAAAGTGTTGGGATATAGAAAATATAAGTGTACTAACAACATCATGGATGATTTGTCCATTTTCATTGTTGACACCTAAATTTTGATTGATCATTAGTAATTTAATGCACAAAAATTTAGAAATTAATTTTAACCCCTAAACAAAAATATTAGAATTAAATTGTATAGCATATAATTTTAGGAGCATTTATTATTATTACATTGGACCGATGGCAGATGGGCTCCAATTGATTATTCTAAGCTTTAATTTAACGAATTAGACTAAGCTCACAGTAAAAGAGAATTTGGCTAGACCCTTAAGAAGTGACAAATTGGAAGATGAGAATATTCTTGAGAATATTTGCATTATTCTTTTAATATTTAGGGAATGTGTCGGATATGCAAATCTATCATCTTTCCTTAAATAACATAATCATTTCACTTATAAAAATGGGCCACACACCAAGAAGAGAGAAAAAAAATATAAAGAAGGCATAGAGAAAGCGTGAGAGATAGAGAGAGCAGTGTAGGCTCCCCATATAGAGAGAGGAAAGAGGGCGCGACATATTGAGAAGAGAGAGTTCACAGGTTGTCTCCCTCGAGCATGAGCCCTCGTAGCCACGATCTTGCACCGAAAAAAAAATTGCAACTACTCCATCCCGTGATCGACGACGAGCGCCCCTTGTGCTCTCCACCATAAATTGTTTTGTGACTTTGCAGGTTAGAGGAAAGTCCTAAACGGTGGTCAAAGCAAGGAGATCAATTGTCATTGTTTTGTTCTATTAGGTGTCCTTCAAACGAAACCACACTAACCCGTGGAATTGCGGTACCGAGATAACCATACAGAGGAACCCCTCCACCATTGAGTGCAACAAGCCATGCCACTGTGAATCATCGATTGTAAGCTAGCTGTTGTGAAGCATAGTTGATCGCAATTCCCTCTATCCGTTATCATCCGAACTTGAAAAGAATAGACAAGATAGATAAAGTTTCTATCTAAATTAATTCTTGAATATTTTGTTTCCTTATTTGAAGTATTGCATTTTCGTTATTAGAAGTATTGCATTTTCGATAATCGCTAATCTGATCTCAAGCCCGAGATACAATTGGCTAATCTGATCTCATGCCCGAATATGATTCTTCAATTTATTTCCACATTAAATGGATATGGATGGTATTTTATGGGATTTGGTGCTGTGATTTCATTCCATTTTTGCTTGATTTCAATTATTTTTTTCTTTCTAAAAAAAATAAAAAATATTAGACAATAAATTAGAGTAGATTCTTTCTTAGATAATATTGCATATTTAGGATAATTTCTTATTCCGAATTTTTAAATAAAAAATACGAACAAAATATTAATTTAGGATGTTAAATTTTCTTTAATTGCATATTTAATTATTGGGCAATTTTAATTTCGAATTTAATGAAAAAGAAGAAAAAGAAAATATAAAAAATCATGTTGCACATTTAGAATCATTTAATGTGTGCCACATTAGGATAGTTGCATCTAACATTGTTCTCATTATCTCATTAGGTCATATAGTTAATGTCCGTTACATATAATTTGCACGTCGCAAGTCATTTTAGACATTTTAGGCTTTATTAAATAAGAGAAAATCCAAAAATTTGAGTGACCACGTGTTAATTAGAAATTACTTTTAAATCATTTTTTAAATAAAAGAGAAAATGTACCGAAAAGGTAATCAAGTCCCCAATCCCATAGTCTCTGGTTTGTAGGAGTAAAATAATACCTAGTTTCTAATCAATCCATCAAAAATAGATTAGTGGCAACTCATAATTGAAAATTATTGGTATGTTAATAACTTGAATTCTAAGTCACAAATTGGTATGGGCTTGGGAGAGCCTAAGCTAAGTTTAGGCTTAGTAATTCATGAGCCAAATCTTAGGTGGAGCACCCAAAATTAGGTCGCGACATTCATCCTCAATACGTTAGGCATATTTATCTATTTTATATGCATTTAATATTTGAGTGTTTTGTTCATCAAATAAATAATTATCTTACCAACCTTTTAGTTGTCCAGTACACCCAACCACTAGAAGATTAACAAGAGCATGATCATAAATATGTTATTGAGTTTTACGAGCATTTGCTACCATAACCATTTGATTTAATGTGTTAATATATTACTTTTCGATATCATCTATATTCCACTCATAAATAATGTTAAGAGAATCCTTATTTTGAATTCTTTGTGATGATTCTTCTAGAGCTATGTTAGGGGATGTGGCCCAAGCATAGTAAAGTTTTTACGGATTTCTCCATTAGGCTTTCCAAGGACGTTTATCTGGAATGTCATTTATGACTAATCACCCCTAGGTCCTTTGATGGTAGGAGCATCAATTACGGGTAATTTGCCTAAAGATTTCTTCCTATTTTCTATTGCTTTAGCGAATTCTGGACTAAAAATTTCAGGGAATTCAAATATCTCAACAAAAAACTGGGGATTCAAAAGTTTCTTGATGTTATATTATATTAGTTGGATTCACATTTCGAATCATTTGCTGGGGAACTTGGTTTTCTAATTCCCATTTGCTGGGGAAGATGCCTAAAATTTTGCTCACCCTTTTTTTGACTCCCGAGCTGGCACCTAGGATATATATCCGAAGCAATGACGGAGGAATCCTAGGGGAAATCAGTTTTCCTTAGTTTCCCCATTTGCTTGTCTTGGACCGACCTCAAGGAATTTTTCTTCCTTCCCTTGTTTCTGACCTAAGTCAGACTGAACCATCAAAGTCCAACGAGTATGCCGATACGAGTCGGATTTTTTGCGCGCACTTTCCGGTCGAGTTTGTTTACAGGCTCAAACTCGAGACCGTTTCAACGGTTGGACCGAGCCCAAAGGCGATTCAATTCACGCAATAATGCCCCCGAGCATCTTCATCTTTTTGGTGTACAGTTTCTAGTTCGAGGACTCTGCGTGCGAATCTTCAAAAGCGACCAGGAGGGGAACTCGGCAAGGAACTTCCCTGGTAAGCGTACTTAAAGCGAAGCTGAAGAATCAAATCTCACGTTAAGCAGACAAAGACCTGATCTTTTGGAACAGAACAAGAAAGGATCGCGCGACAGCAGCGAGAGAGTCATGCGTTGGAATTGCTGGAGGTCGCGCCTCTCCCTTGCATCTCTAAGAGGAATCCACAGCCACTCGCATCGAGCCGCTTCAGTCGGTCGCGAAACCGGTGAGCTCGCCGGGCCGATGACTGCCGGTCGTGTGATTCCGTGCAAAGGTATGGATCTACCTATATTTGTGCTCCTCATCCTCTGTTCCAGTCATTTTCCCTTAATGTTGTTCTGCACAATGCCGATTTTACGACACCGCTGTTTTCCAAAGTTGGTATGGTACGTTAAACGAGATGGGCCACGTTCATTTCGGCTGTTTGAATTGGGTCGGCTCCTTCAGAGCTCAATCGTAGTCCATTGCATCATTTTCACATGCAAATGTTGTAAATGAGGATGCGTTAGATTCGGCTTTTGGGAAAAATCTTTGGGAATATGAAAAGAAGCTTAATCTCCATTTGCTTTGTGAAAATTGATATTTAAAAAAATTAATTTCTGAAACGATTTTTTGTATTATTTACAAAAATGATTTGGAAAATGTTTTTCCTAAAAATAATTATTTGTTTTGAGAACAATGAATGATCTAGCTCGTTGGCCACTCGTCGGTAGTCTGAGCACTCTACCAGCAATATTGTGTAAGGTGTAGGCATTCGACATCATTTTCGTAATTATGAAAATTTAGAGAGGATAAAGTTAAAAGGCTACGTATATTTTGACATGTCAAAATTGCTTAAAATCTAAAGAATCTCTGAATCAACCATGGCTTTGGGAAATGCAAAGCCCTTAAAAATATTTGCAAGGGTTTTACAGCCCAAGGGGCTCTTGAGAAATAGGTTCCCAGGCCCATTAATGTTGCTTATTCTTCTTTATATACAGCCGAATGAATGAGGTCAGTAGAAAGCTAATCAGGCCAGTGTCATCTTGTCATTTTTTATTTTTTTTGATCGGTATCATCTTGTCATTTAACGTGGTTTCTTTCAAGTAGCCATCTCAATTATTAATGTCGTTAGATGAATCATACGGATAGTACTACCGATTTACATAATCAATGTACAACTAAGGGGCATCATGCCGATAGATGATACTCAAATACCAACAACAAATTTACCTTTCGGGACAATGCGGGGATATTCAAACATTTGGCTCGATAAAATTTCTGTGGTCGTGTGAGAATTGGCCCGAGTCATGCGGCATCGAGTAAGATTCTAGTCTCAGACGATCAAACTCAACATAACTCTTGAAAATACACTAAAAAATGACACTAAGATTTGATTATTGGGGATAGGATCACCCTTTTTATTTGGAGAAAGGAATGTGAGAAGTTCGATTCCCTAATGCCCTGTAAATAAGTAGAATAAAAATGCGAGAGTGAGATGGGAGTTAGAGTTAAACAAATAATAATAAGAAAGGACGCTAGGATTTATATCTAAAGAAAATAGTGAGAAAAAAAACGAGAAAGAGAATTTAAAATGCAAGATTTTATCCTGATTCACCATTAAACTAAAGTTGATCCAATTGAAGATCTATTATGATTAACACCTCAATATTAGAATAAGCTCCAAATTAGGAAACCTCTTTTAGAAAACATAAATCATTCAATTAAGAAACCTATTCAAAGTAAAAAAAAAATCTAATTTGAATTATGAAACTTTCATTTTTTTGGACTACCTGGTTGTCATTGATGGAAAGTATGAAGTACACCCGAGTAGTTTGGGCATTGCTGCGCATGCAATAAGAGAGGGTAGCGAGAGCGCCGCGAACGTACGGAGGAGCGGTCGACCGTCGATCGATCAAAAAAGGGGACCGCTCACGAAACCACTGGCCATCCCCTGAAATTTGACGGCCCACGGAGAAAGCCATGACGATGTCGGTCGTCCACTGATTAGCGTACCTAGCTCTGGTTTCTTTCCTTCCAGTTCGATAGAGACAAACAGAGACAGAGCCATAGACCTTTCTCTTTTAAGCTCGTCTCGAAGGTGTCTCTGAGAAAGCGTCGTCCCTTTACATCCTTCTGACGTCGCATCATCCTCTCGCCGGACCCGAGAACGAGCACCGGAAAAACCGCTTCGGTCATGTCGGGCACCGCCGGGCTCGTGATCCCCTGCAAAGGTGCGCGTAGTTTCGGGGCCTCGCTCGCCGTTCCCGGCCTCTCCATCCCCAGGCGGGATCGTTCTAACGTTGATTCCGTTCGGTTTAGGCTTTGAATTTTTGCTCTTTTTTTGGGGGGTCGAGGTGCATTCGCGTGATGATAATTTGCCGGTGACAGAGCATGGCCTCGCGCCTTTTCGGACACTGGGTCGTGATTTGGGTGTGATCTGTTTTGACTTTGATGTTCTGGTTGGTGCAGCGGCGGTTGCGTGGGAAGCGGGGAAGCCGCTGGTGATGGAGCGGGTGGAGGTGGCTCCGCCGCAGGCCATGGAAGTGAGGATGAAGGTCAAGTACACCTCGCTCTGCCACACTGATCTCTACTTCTGGGAGGCCAAGGTCAGTGCGTCTGTTGCTCGGTAGCGTCGTAGCTCCATCGATTCATTCGTCCATTTCCTCTTCTTTTCTTTGCTTTCTTTTGCTTCTTTGAACGTCAATTTGCAGGCGGTGCATGTGATTACACGATCTAGATTAGTACTCTGTCTTAAATTATCTAGGAGGAAAGACGCTATGTATTGCTCCTCATCACCTCGGTGGTGTGTCGGAATGCGTCTATACTTAATGATACGCCTTGTGAGTTTTTGAGAATTCCCAAATCAAGGAGCAGGAAAAAGAGAAGAGGGGAAAGTTGAAACGGAAAGAATGTCTTGAGGACAAAGTGGTTTGAATCTTTTGCTCCAGGGGAAAAGAAGCGATGATTTTATTTTCTTCCTCAAGTCCTGGTTTTTCTTCCCAGCTAAATAGGGATTGGATTTGGGGCATCATGTTTAATAGTCAGTCATGCATGCATTCTCTGCTGCCTAACCTAGGAAGAAAAGCATAATTCAAGTTATGATTTCTAGCATGATCATGCTAAGTGCTTGGTCTTGTATAAAGCTCTAAGCCCTGGTATGTTTGGGTTCTTGTTTCAGGGTCAGAATCCCTTATTTCCTCGCATTTTTGGCCATGAAGCTGCTGGGTATGCTCTTAACCCTTTAATATTTACATGTTGATATCAAGTTTTAACTATTCCAATTTCTACTTGTTTTTTCCCCTTGTCTGCTCTACAAATGAGCAATTCATCTTCTTATGTAAGACTATAAAAACAAAAAGAGTTCAAGAGAAAAAGGATTTAAGGGTTAGAGCTCCAGAAATTAGGTTCTTCAGTTCCAAATCTGACTGAATTGTGGCAAAAGTGGACATGATTGTACATCAACAAGCAAGAGAAGTACCGTATCGGTTGTCATATCTGTATCTTAGATTGGATTGCCTTGAGAATAGGTAGGAAGAACAAGCCTTATGACTTGTCTGAATTTCTTTTGGAACTTGATATCAATTTCCCTTTGTCACATTCTCATCTCTCAAGTTTCAGTTTCACTTGTAGGGTGTCCTCCTTTGAGTCCTATGTGGAATCATTTTTGAGTGTCAACATTTTAATATAAACAGTTTTCAAATTTGAAATTTTACAGCATGTGATGGAACTTTTGATGCAGATGGCATGAACAGTGTGTCAATTAATTTTTCCTGTTATTGACTTCCATTAAATTTCTGCAATGCCTCCTCCAAGATAGTGAAACGTACTTCGTGGCTCTGATGGTAAAACATAACATGTCAATAATTCAAATTCAGAAGCATCAACGAAAGGGTTATTAATTATAGGTGACTCATTAATGTGGCACTAACCAGTCAAGTCTGTATTTTTCAAGAATTAAGACTCAGCTGTTGAGTCTTTGCTTCAGGCTTAGATCGCAGAGCTAAAATGACCTGTTGCTAAATATTCATTCTGCAGGGTGGTGGAGAGTGTTGGAGAAGGGGTGTCAGATGTTGAAGTTGGGGACCATGTGCTTCCAGTGTTCACAGGGGAGTGTGGAGAATGTCGTCATTGCCAGTCTGAGGAAAGCAACATGTGCGATCTGCTAAGAATCAACACTGAGAGAGGGGTTATGCTTAGTGATGGGAAATCTAGATTTTCCATAAATGGTTCACCAATAAATCACTTTTTGGGCACATCCACTTTCAGTGAATATACAGTTGTTCACGCAGGCTGTCTAGTAAAGATTAACCCTCTTGCACCTATGGATAAAGTCTGTGTTCTCAGTTGCGGCATCTCCACCGGTTGGTCTGGCTGAATTTTCATTGTTGACTTCTGTCCGTAAAATCAAACTGCCATTCAAGTAATTGAACTTGTTTTTGTGGAAGTTCAGGATTAGGAGCCACGTTGAACGTTGCAAAGCCTAAGCAAGGTTCTTCTGTTGCTATATTCGGTCTGGGAGCTGTCGGCCTAGCTGTAAGTTGTCACGACCTTTTCGATATGAAAATACTGCTGAAGATTTTTTCAGGTTCTATAACATTCTGGTTTCCTGATTTTCTCAGGCTGCAGAAGGTGCTAGAATTGCAGGGGCATCAAGAATTATCGGAGTTGATTTGAATCCAAACAGGTTTGAGGAAGGTAATAAGGGACTTCTTTTTTCTTTGTTGACCCTAATAGAAAATAATAAAAGGTGGAGTTGGATGAGATTCCTTATTCTCGTTTCTCATTTCTAATTCCAGCCAAGAAGTTTGGAGTGAATGAATTCGTTAACCCAAAGGATCATGACAGACCTGTTCAACAGGTTCTAAGTTCTTCACTCTGTTCCGCTATTTTTTAAAGTTTGTGTTTCATTCCTCACAAGTTTTGCAATATTCTTTAAGGGTAGATACCTACCTTTGGTGTTGGTAGAACTCGGTATACACTCATTTGTGACTTGACTTCTAATGAGTGCAGGTTATTGCTGAAATGACTAATGGTGGTGTTGACAGGAGTGTGGAGTGCACTGGTAACATCAATGCCATGGTTTCAGCTTTTGAATGTGTCCATGATGTACGTAATTGACAACTGCAGTGGCATTTTTCTATCTGTAGGCATTTCTCTTGTCATTTATTTTGTTAATGCTCAAGCCTTTCTCTCCATTTGGGGTGGCAATTTTTGACCGGACACATTAACGCCACGTGAGCACAACATGAAATTAGCAGTTTCAAATTGAGGTTAATTGTGTTTGGGTCAATTTTGTGTCAACCCGCAACACACAATTAATAATTGTGTGGTATTCATGTCTAACCCACCAGATATGAGCAGGTTAGTGTTGACATAACCAATAGACGATCCATTAAGACGCGATTTCCATGCTATTTGCTATTAGGATTTGAAACTGATGACATTTGACTGACTATGACAGTGTTTTTTGATATGATTTGATGATATTTGGTTAACAGATTATTGCAAATAGATTTTATTGAATATTGAGGATATTTCATGTTAGGTTCGTGTTGGTAAGTTGATTTGTGTCAATGGGTTAATTTCGTGTCATAGGAGGTCATGCAATTGTATTGACTCGTCAAGCCAATTTTTAGTCGTAATTACACAGATCGTGTCTTGTCAAACTGTTAATTTTAGGATTGTGTTCATGTCATGTAGGTAAATAACGATTAACCAGTCATTGTGTTATTACATCAACATGACACAGTCATGATTATCAAACATGAATTGGCACCACTTCCTCTGATGCTAGCCCACTGGCTTCCTTTTTCTACTAATTGTTGCTTTTCTGGCTGTTGCAAATTTCAGGGATGGGGTGTGGCTGTACTGGTTGGAGTCCCCAACAAAGATGCGGTTTTCATGACAAAGCCCATTAATCTTCTCAATGAAAGAACGCTCAAGGGGACATTTTTTGGGAACTACAAACCTCGGAGTGATCTTCCTTCTGTTGTTGATATGTACATGAACAAGGTAAAAGACTAGTGTCCAAGTTTTCTTACTTCCATTTTTTATCTTCTGTCATTGAGTCCATTGACAACAGGTAACAGATTATCAACCAAAAGTTCTCCTTTTCTGCAGAAACTGGAGTTGGATAAGTTTATTACTCACCGAGTGCCTTTCTCCGACATCAATAAGGCTTTCGATTTGATGGTGAAGGGAGAGGGCTTGAGGTGCATTATCAGCATGGAAGAGTAGGATTGGTGTTGGATGCTTCATGTTGGTACTAGTAACTTATCCTTTTCTGTCATGAGATCATGACATTTAAAGGAACATGCAGCTATCAAGGCGCCTCATATATTTGTGGCCTTCTTGTTTGTATGAGAAGCAATAAGAGCGAAGTTCCTAGATCCTCTTCATTTTTATCTTTTCCCCTTGTCATTTCCTGATTCCATGTCTTAATACATCTTGATAATATTACATTCAGGTGATGTTTGTAGTGACCGTGGCTATAATCAGGACCTGCTTGACTGTGGGACTTTCCAGTTTAACTGCACTAATCAGTTGGCCTGCAGTCTTATTTTATCAAAATTTCAGAGTATGTTCACTTGGAGGTGCACTGGTTTGGCAGTGCAGTTGGAAGTTTTTGCACTTAATGTAGTAACCCAAATAAAGAGATTTAAATGGTAGATCAACCTATGTCAATGTTGGGCAAGGTTTTGTGTCTTTTTGCTGGGTTTTCCCACAGGTTGTTGACAGAACTCGGTGATTCATAGTTTCAATTACGGTGCTGATTTTCTTTATAAAAACTCGAATTAACGTGCATCCAGTTGTGTATTTTCCCATATTTTTAACAAAGAGTTGAGTATGGGTATCGAATTCTGTCAGTGAATTTTTATTCCCCGGTCACCATTAAAAGAGGGAACATGCACATTTTGATGAGGCACAAAGGATTTGTGATTATCCAGAGCATCAACAAGACGAGTGGGAACTTGAAGCAGATCCCGCCCCTTCCATGACCGGCCTGTAAGCACCCTGGTTCTTCCGGTGGCAGCCGCCTACCATGCTTCCTGCACAATTGACATGAAACACATACTGATCTTTCTTATAAATATCTAATGGAGAGAGGAACTGATTTCTAGTCATGCTGTCGAATTTCGTCCCGCTTGAAAGTGGCAAAGCCCGATTCTCGGTTATCACTAGACACTTCTTGCTGGTATAAAGGACTCCCTTTACTGAAAGCAAGTTTGAACTTTCAGGTGCATTAACATAAGACCCTAGATTTCTGTAAGAAAAAATAACATTGCTCAATTGGACCTGCAATACTTATTTTTTTTTTTCTACTGAAGAGAGAGATTTGTTATCTTACATGAGGAGAAACGAAATGCACACCATTCCAATCAACACTTGAAGCCGTGACTTCTTGGCCACGGAATCAAGAAGACCAAGAAGGCTTGGTTTCTTGGAGTATGAAATGAACAAAGCAGGACCCAAGAACATTGCATTAGCCTTGGAAATCAATTTGATTGGGATTCCTAATGTGGGTTCAGTAAAGATTATGATGCCAAAGCCATTTACATAAAAAGGATGCTGGGAATCGATTGATATGGATCCCTATAATACGGTCTCATAAATGGGTTTGCCTTGATTTGCGCCAGCTTTTCCCTCTAAACTGTTGGTGATGCACAAGAAAGCCAGATGTAGTTGTAGTTTGCTTGTATCGCCACCGCGGCCGGTCGGTGCCCGAGTTTTCGAATTTGATCGAATCGGGTGCATCTGCCGTCCCCGGTTCGGCGAGTCGAGGAACATTTTTACTGGACCCGGTCCATCGGCTACGGGTCGTCACAACTGGCGGATCACAAGTGGACCGCGTTTCACGCGAAGGCGAAAGGCCGAAACCGGCCCAACCCAACTCAAGGCCCGATCAGTGCCCTTCACTTTTCTTACCTCTTGTTTTTCTTTTTCGGTCGAGAGTTCAAGTTCTGGGTGAAGCGTTAAACCCCTTCATTCGACGGAAGCTCTACTCGCCGTCGACGACTCGCCTGCTCCGACGGCGCCGATCATCGGGCTCCAGCCGCTCGGCGCAAGTTTCCGGCGAAGGATTGCTCGACTTCCGATTTCCGAGGAAGCACAACCGCATGCCTCGGTACAAAGATGAGCCTCCCGCAGTTCGGGTGTACACGGTCTGTGATGAATCGAGGTTCGTGTGCATTCCTCAAATCCTTGTTGTTTTGTTCTTAATGTGATTGGCCGTTGCAATGGGAAGAATTAGATCAGATGCTTTTCAATGGATTTTTCGACATGATGCGGGTCTTTCGCTTTTCGTTAGGGGCGGGTTTGATCTGGTCCTTCTTTGTTTCCTTCGTGTTTTTGACAGATACCTTGTCGTGAGGAATGTTCCAGCGTTGGGATGTGGAGATGAGCTGTTGAAGCTTTTCGCCGCTTATGGCGACGTTGAAGAGTTAGTACTTTTCCCCTGTGTCCTCGGATTTTTCTTAGCATTTTTAGCATATAGGAGTTTGGGTAATCATAAACAGTTTAATATTCTCTAATTTCGAGTTTTTATCGATATTTACCGCGAAATTCTCTAGGTCTGATCTGTGGTTGCTTATTCAGATGTAAACCAATGGATGAAGAAGACTGTGAGCCGTACACTGATGTTTATTGGATCAAATTTCGTCTTGACTGCAATGCTAGGTGATTGGATTTGCTTATTCAAGTGGAGCTCCAGTTGTCTTCACATTTTTCGTGAAGGTTATTTATTTGGGATGTATAACGGCTCTAGCATCCTTAATTTTACACTTTTGTGCCACTTTCCTTGATAGGTTTGCGAAAAAAAAGTTGGACGAGTATGCCTTCTATGGGAACAGACTGCAAGTCGAGTATGCTCCCCACTTTGAGAGCCTCTCTGATACAAGAGAAAAGTTAGAAGCCAGGAGAAAGGAAGTTCTTTCTCGGTCGAACTGTAAGCTTTTAAAATTGGGAGCACAATCCTGATTTTGATTTAGGCACAGGTTTTAATAAATTTAAGGTCTTTTTATACGTGCCGTGTCTGCTCATGCAGCTGGAAGATTCAAGGGTACTGCCACCTCTAGCAGCGTTGGTCTGGTAAAGTCTTCAGCTAATGCAAGTTCCTCGCAGAAAAGTGCTGTTGGCCAACAGATCTTCAATCCTAAGAGGTATTTTAACGAATCTTTGAAATGCTGTTCTTCAAATGCTTTCGGCATGCATAGCAGTCAATCTTACTTTCCATTGTCGTGCAGTGCATCTCAGCTCATTCCTCATGCTGACAGTTCTCCATATACAAGGGTTTCCTCGGAGCTGGTATGTTACTCTATCACAGTGCTAAATATCAATATGGTCACTGCAATTTAGTTCCACTTTCTGCAATTGATGGAATAGAGGCTTAAAGTGACATATGGAACTGCTTGGAGTGTATCTATTATATGACAGTAAAGATGATCGCTGTACTTGCTTTGTTCATTTTTGGTCATATTACCTTAAACTGGGTTTACATTGAGACAAATTTTGCTCCATGCATAAATGAAGATATTACTTTGTTTATTCAAATTACCACATATTGCTTGTGTGCTGTCACTAAGTGATGTCAGATATGCATATCTATTAAGACAGCAGCATAATTTGATCAAGCAATCACCATTTAGAAAAAATATACACAGTAGAATGCGCATGCTTAACCCAATTAATATTTTTGTTATATTCTTTTCATTTATTATGTTCTACCAGCATAGTTTCTAATTTTTACATATTTGATGCAAAAGTTCCTCTATCCCTTCTACGTCAGAATGAGTAAATGAGAGGGTGATTCTTATCTTTTCTTACCATTTGCTTTGGGGAAAATTAGGTGCTTGCCTTCATCTTGCATTTGATGTTAGATACATATAGCTTAATATTTATAAAATCAAGCTCCACCATCCAAATGCATACTGATAATCACAGGTTGTCATTATTTCCTGGGGCTAACCCACAATTTTATTTTTCTTTTATTATGATGGATCTCAGGATTATTTTCCATCCCATTCGATGAATCAGACAGTGCAGTTGGTCAGAGACAAGCTCAATAAGGTGAAAAACTAACTCTGAAAGGCTTGGGGTAAAACAACATTTGATTCTGACTATTCCTGCCAATGCATGTTTTAGATTGAATCAAGTGGTGAGCATCCGCAATCAGGACCTGCAGTGAAGAAAGCTCGCGTTGACAACAGAAGGAGAATTTGACTTTTATCAAAACTCAGAATTGCCCTCTGTCAAAGGATATCTTGATGTTTCCCGCACTGCTCTTATCTCACTGGTATGGACTCCCCTCAGGTTGATAGTGTTCTTATCTACTCTATGTTGATCAGATCTGTAAGTTATATGTGGTAAAATCATCTTCGCTTAGTTCTAGATGGCTAATTCTAGAACTTGCTCATGAAGAAAACCATGATCATGGTTGTACATCGACAAGCAACCAACAGTTGTCATATCTGTATTAAGGATCGGGTTGCCTCTAGAATAGCTGGGAAGAACAAGTGTTGTGACTCATCTGAATTTCTTTTGGAACTTGATATCAATTTCTCTTTGTCACATTCTCATCTCTCAAGTTTCAATTTCACTTGTAGGATATCCTCCCTTGAGTCATATGTGGAATCATGTTTGAGTGTTGATATTTTAAATGGAAACAGTTTTGAAATTTGAAATTCTACAGCATGTGATGGAACTTTTGCTGCAGATGGCATGAATGGTATGTCACTTGATTTTGCCTGTTACTCGTTTCCATTAAATTTCTGCAATGCCTCCTCTGAGATAGTGAAATGTACTTTGTAGCTCTAATGGTAAAACAGACCTGTCAATAATTCAAACTCAGAAGCATCAACGAAGGATTATTAAATATGGGTGAATCGCTGATACGGCACTAACCGGTCAAGTCTGTATTTTTCAAGAATTAAGACTCGGCTGCTGAGTCTTTGCTTCAGGCTTGGATTGTAGGGATGTCCTCCTTTGAGTCATGTGGAATCATTTTCAGCATCTACATTTTATATGGAAATAATTTTTTGAATTTGAAATTCTGCAGCACGTGCGGCTGGTTGGCCTGGCTGAATTTTGATTGTTGACTTCTGCTCTAAAATCGAATTGTCATTCAAGTAATTAAAATTGTTGTCTGTGGAACTTCGGGATTAGGAACCACATTGAACGTCGTGAAGCCAAAACAAGGTTCTAATGTTGGCACAAGATGTGACCCGCTTAGACACGATTAGCTAAAAGACATGATTTTTATATTAATCACCAGTAAGATTTTAAATTGATTATATATGATTGCCTATAACTATGTTTTTAATTTGATTTGATGATATTTTGTTGGCACATTATTGCATTTTGTCAATAAAATTTATAAAATATTGAGAATATTTTGTGTTAGGTTCATGGTTGTGGGCTGATTTAGTGTCCATGGGTTAATTTTGTGTGATAGCAGCGGTCATGCCCATAAATTTTTCAGAGTGTTTGTGTTAAGTAGATAGACAAAATTTATTTTTGATGTCATGTTCAGGTTGGCCTATTTTTTAGTATATCATTATGTTGATATGACACGATCATGTCCACGACTATACCCTACCTCTGATGTTAGTCAATTGACTTCAGTTGTCTACTGATCTTTTGCTTTGTGACTCTTGCAATTGCAGCGATGGGGTGTGGCTGTGTTGGTGGGAGTCCCCAATAAAGATGCAGTTTTCATGACAAAGCCCATTTATGTTCTCAATGAAAGAACGCTCAAGGGGACATCTTTTGGGAACTACAAACCTTGGAGCGAACTCCCTTTTGTTGTTGATATGTACTTGAACAAGGTAAAAGACTAGTGTCCAAGTTTTCGTACTTCTTCCTCTTCTTTCTTCTGTCATCAAATCATGGACAAAAGGATCAACCAAAAGTTCTTTCATCTTTTTCTGCAGAAACTGGAGTTGGATGAGTCTATTATTCACCGAGTGCCTTTCTTCAAAATCAATAAGGCTTTCAATTTGATGGGGAAGGGAGAGAGCTTGAGGCGCATTATCAGTATGGAAGACTAGGATTGGTGTTGGATGCTAGTAATAATCTCCTCATGTTAGTGCTAACAGCTCATCTTTTTCTGTTGTGAGATAATGACATTTAAAGAAACATGCAGCTACTGAGCTGCCTCATATATTTGTGGCCGTCTTTCTTGTTCATATGAGAAGTGTTATAATATATAAATAATAAACCATGCCGTCATCTAACAGCTTAAACTTTTAAAACAGTCGGCAGCGGTTCCACAAAATCTTACATGGTATCAGAGCCAGGGGTTCTGAGTTCAAATCTTACCAGGCCCCATTTGTCTCCCTAATTAAATTTCCACGCTTAGTACTAGGCAAAAGACCAGATTAAGCGTGAGGGGGAGTGTTATAATATATAAATAATAAATCATGCCGTCATCTAACAGCAAAATCTTACAAGAAGCAATAAGAATGAAGTTCTCATATGCTTTTCGTTTTTATCTTTTCCCCTTGTCATGTTGTGATTCTATGTCTTGATACATATCTTGAAAAGATTAGATTGCAGGTGATGTTTGTTGCGACTATGGCTATGATTACTATTGCTTGACCGTGTGACTTTAAGTTTTGACAGCAGTAGTCAGTCGGCCTAAGGTATCATTTTATTAAACTTTCAGAGTATGTTCACTAGGCGGTGCACTGGGTTGGCACTGCAATTTGAAGTTTTTTCACTTAATCTAGTAAGTCGTAACCCGAATAGAGAGATTCAAATGGTAGTTCAACCTATCACAATGTTGGGCAAGGTTTTGTGTCTTTTTGTGCTGGGTTTTCCCCCAAGTTCTTGATAGAACTCAGTGACTCATAGTTTCAATCGTGGTGCGATTGTCTTAGAAAAAGTCAAATTAAAATGCATTCGGTTGTGTATTTTCCCATATTTGCTTCTCTGGGTTTAGAATCGAGTGCTGGCATCAAATTCTGTCGGTGTAATTTTATTTGCCAGTCACCATTAAAAGAGAGAACATTCACACCTTGACTATGTCCAAAGGGTTTATGATCATCCAGAGCAACAACAAGACATGAGACTTGGCGGTGGGAACTTGAAGCAGATCCCGCCCCTTCTATGACCGGCTTGTTTGCATGCCCTGTTGCAGTCCGGGTAGTTCGAGCACGGGCCTAAGCACCCTGGTACTACTGGCGGCAACCACCCTACCACCCTTCCTGCATAATCAACGTGAAACTCATCATGATTGTTCTTTTAAATTTTCAACGAAAAGAGGAAGATGCTTTTATGATTTTGTCGAATTTCGTCCCACTAAAAACAGCGGAGTCCGATCCAATCATCACTAGACACTTCTTGCTGGTATAAAGTAGGACGTCCTCAAAACAAGTTTGAGCCTCCATGTGCATTAACAACGAGACCACAGATTTGTATAGAAACATTGCTCAATTGGACCTGCAATCCCAGCTCGCTCAGATATTCCACATGAACTTGTTCCTAGCTCAAATTATATAACCAGGTCAGGTCGGTCGGTCGTCTTAGGATGGACCCTTTCGTAGCTTCAATGGAAGGAAACTTAGTTAATTTAAGCATATTTTACTGAAGATGTAGAGATTTGTTACCAGACATCAAGAGAAACGAAATGCACACCACTCCAATCAACACTTGAACGGAACCTCCTGCTTTGTTCGTACCCATCTCCCAAGCCGTCCTTCGTCTTCTTGATTCGTTGGTGTGACGAAGTAAAATGAAGCTCTCAAAGCCACAGCTATATACCCAACAGCTTTAACATTAGCCTTGGACATTTGCTTGAGCGCGATTCCTAATGCGGCTTCATTACGTATTATTGAGGGTGACCGACCGTACGCATGATGAGTACGTGGGGATATTACTTTCTTGTCATAAATTTGTTTCCTTGATTTCCGCCAGTTTTTCCGAACGGTTAGCAACAGAAGAAAGCCAGATGTCGTTGTAGCTTGCATGATTTGCCGTCGCAGCCAGTGAAGCCGGAGGCTTTTTCGGATTTGATCGAATCGGGTGCGTCCGTCATCACTGGTTCGGCACGGAGAGGAACACTTTTGTGGACCCGGTCCAAAACCAGCCCAACCCAACTCAAGGGCCCAAATAGTCCCTCTAATTTTAATTTTTTTTTTTTTGGGTTGAAAGATATATTACTTTTGTTACTGACTGTAACTTAAAGCACAAGAGTGTTTGGCATCATAACATAATAAAAAGGAAAAAGGAACACATCTAGTGCCAAAATTTGGCACAAATGAACACATAAGTGCTAAAACTTCTAAACGGTACATTTATGTGCAAAAAAAAAAAAGAAAAAGAAAGTAACATTTAAGTGCTAAAAGCAAGAATTTCTCAACATAGTTGATATTTTTTCTGATGAGAATTTAAATAATGTGGCATTTCTTTAAAAATATATATATATATAAATATAGTTTATTTTAACTTAATTTAACTAATATTTATATTAAAAATAAATTTTGACAAAGACTTATCTAGTCATGTTAGCGCCACATGAATATATATATATATATATATATATGAGAGCTCTTCGAAAAGGGCTAGCAATGGTGGAGCGAGGGTTGGTCGGGTTTGCTAGGCTTTGGCCAATGGCCAGCAACCTTAGCCCCTCCGCAACCTTAGCGAAATAGGTGAGGGTCATCTAGGGGAGGGCCATGACCCATTGCCTTGGATTTGGGTGAGGGCTAGGCCCTTACTAGTCCTCGCTTGTGGTTGGCTAAGGTCACTAGCCACTGGCTAGGGCCCCTTGATCCTCGCTACATTGTCGTTGGCCCTTTCTAGTGATGGTAGGGTAATGGTGATAGGGGTGTGCAACGGAACCGCCCAACCGGACCGGACCGGCGGGGTTTTGGGTGGTTCCCATAAGCGCGGTCCGGTTCCGGTTCCCATTCTCGGAGCCGGTGATCGGTCGGTCCGGTTCGGTTCCAAGGTGGGAACCGGACCGGACCGACCGGACCGAACCAACCGGACTGACCGAACCGACCGGACCGCCCGCCCCTTCAATTCTCATCTCAAATTCCCAACTTCCTATTCCTACAAGCTAGGGGTGAGCACATTGGGGCCGCCCGAACCGAGAATCGCCCAAATCGGACTGGATCGGCAGGCTTGGTCCGGTTCTCAGAGCATCGGTCCGTTCCTGGTTCCATAAAAATGGAACCGGACTAGACCAACAATTTTCTATTTAAAATAAATTTCTTAAATTTCTTAAAAAATGCAATAAACCCTAAAATAATAATATTTATAGTATTTTTTTTATTTGTTTTGGCTAAGTGGTCGGTCCTATTGGACCGGACCGGACCGGACCAATGGTCCGGTCCGGTCCCCGGTCCTAGGACCATCCGGTCCGGTCCACGGTCCCAAAAAATGGGAACCGGTCCTCCCGGTCCAGTTCCCGGTTCCACCTTGGAACCGGACCGAACCGGGAACCGATCACCCCTAAGTGGCGATAAGGGTCATAGAGGCCCTCGCTGATTTAATGCCTTTTTTTAATTTAATTAACATTTACATTAAAAATCAAATTTGGGGGCAAACGCCATCGTTTTGAGACAAGCATCGTTAAGTAGATATTCCTGGTGAGCCATGTAGATCGGTTCTTATTAAAATAACGTCACATCATATTTTTGGCAAATATCGTCAGAGTTTGCACTTAAGTGTATATGTATCCATCCGTGTCAAGTTTTAGCACTTGATGTGCCATTTCTAATAAAAATACCAAAGTGGAGGAAGGAGGTTTTAGAAAGCCAATATGGGCTAAGGGAATCATTCCGATGGGCCTTTCCATGGGCTCTCCTCAAGGTTCGCAATGTTCTTTTATGGAGAAATTATGAAAAGTCATAAATTTATTGTATTTTTGCTAATTCAGTTATAAAGACTTTTGACAATTTACCAATTGAGTTCATCCAACTAATTTATCCTGGAAAATGTTTACATGGATACCCAGTGAACACCGATCGACCTACGTGGCCAGACCAGCACTAACATGAACAGCGAAAATCAAAACGACGACATTTGTCTTTTACATTTTCATTGCATTGCGTTTTAGCAGAAAGCTCTTGTGCGTCTCTGCCCTTCTTGCCCCAAATCAAAAGGATCAAAAGCCCGAATTCCAAAAGTTAGAAAATCATAGCCCCAAATCGGTCAATCACGCTAAGAATTCATCAATCTTGCGAGGGGATTTGTGGCAATTCTCGCGAGTAGCTCATGAGGGACCTCCACGACACTCGTCGATGCGGATCAGGAGGAGGATAAGCCTTAGCGTGTAGCTGTCGAGACCTGATTTGACGCGAAGATTTGATTCACAACCCATTTGAGACTCGACTTGGCTTCGAGATTCTATAGCGAATGCAACATTTTGTGATATTGATTCACTCGTGTTGTCAGCACTTAGCAAACACTTACATTTTCACGGTCTCTAAATCGGTGTTATCCACTCTTAGCTGAACCGCCCTCAATAAATTGTGACTATCTTTTCCATGTACACGTTCCATTATGCCTTCACAATCAAGGTAGAATCTACCGTAGTTGATGTTTCTTGTTCAGTTGGTGACTCTCCTAGTTAAGGATGAGCATGATACCAAGTAGAACTTGGAATCTGAGACTGCACCTAGGAATAGAATCAATAAGTAAAAAAAAAGCCGCTTCTTTGTTCTCGGGTATAACTCTAGAATCAAGCCTTTTTTTTTTCTCTCTCTTTTTCTATTTTCCTTTTCTTCTTCTTCTTCTTCAACTTTAGCCGGTCGCCGGCCATCTCGTTTTTTCCTTTCTTCTTCTTCTTCAATCTTAGCCGGTTGCTGGCCATCTCTTTTTTTCTTTTCCTTTTCTTCTTCTTCTTCTTCTTCTTCAACCTTAGCCAATTGCTAGCCTCGGGATGGCCAATGGTCAGCGACCGTTGGCGACTAACCAAATGCTGGCTGAATGACGGTCAACAATCTCGCTGGAGGGTTGTCAATCCCCAGCAAGGCTGAGCTCGCCCAATCGCTGATAAGGTCAGGTGAGGCTGAGCCTTGTTGGCCCACCATGATGTCGGCCTCCTGCTAAATGTTGAAGAAGAAGAAAAAAAGGAAAGAAAATAGAGAAAATAGAAAAGAAAAAAGTATTAAAAAATTAAAAGAAATTTCTAGTCACAAAAGAATTTAAGGGTTATACCAAGCACATTTCTATTCCAATAATAGAAATTTTGGACAGTTACTAAATGTATTCAAATGTTTAGAAATCGGGAACAAAATAAAAAAAGAATAATTTCTGAATAGAATTGTTTTCGTGAATAGAATACTTATCAAACGCATCCTAAGTGTGATATTCATATTGTGAAATTCGTGGAAGTCAGATTTGATTCAAAGTGATTAGACTTTTCATATAAAATTTGTCAATATAGTTGAGCTTTGATTGGCTTATTGTAACCGGAGGTATATATATAAACATATAATTCGGGTGATGACTCGAACTCATCAAGATTCAAAACATTAAAATAGAAGCTTAGACTAGTGGTTTTATATTATACATTAATCATTGAATGTTATAGAATATGTGAGATCACATGAAGACATGGATCAATAAAAACAGAGAAACTTATTCCAAATTTTTCCAAGTTATAGGCTACAACCCATTGAAATAAGTCTTCCAATTTTTGAAACCTAGAACGTACTATACATAGCTTGTAATCTGGAACCAAACAAGTTCCCTCTGGATAGATCCAATGGTCCAGTTTTTAGTTTCTAGGATGCTCACCCCTACCGCTATGCTCTATTCGGCTGCATTTGGAATTTACTATGCATACTTTGTAATTTGGAATAGGACAAGTCCCTTTGGATAGATCCCGGTCTGATTTTCAAGTTCTAGGATGCTCACCCCTACTGCTATGCTCCATTCGGCTGCTATTTGATTTCCAGCGCCCTTATCGGTCGTGATTCGCTCTTCTTTGATAACGCGGTCTGATTACTGAGCGTTGGACTTCCCATGCTTTCATCGAGCTTGAAAGTCCCCCAAACATGGGTCCTCGGCAATGTTGGGTTTGCAATGAAGCACCAAATACAAGTGCCCTTCTTGTCTCGTCCCTTAGTAATTAGAAACGCCTCTGCCCTCGCTCTCGGGAGCGATTTCAGTTGCAATTATGAAAAGTCCCGTCGCGTTCTGGCCCTTGAACTATTTTCTTGTTCGTGACTGTTTGCTTTGCGCGCAGTTGCTCGTTGGCCTGTTTCAAGAGACATCAAGGTATGGGTGAAGGAAACGGATTCCGAAAAAACGAATATCGAACTAATCGAATATCAATCAACCAAAAATGCAGAAACGGCCCAAGGACACGTATAATACCGATCGGAAGGCATATCACTTAAATTGACATACCTTATTAGCCACGGATTAAATTCTTCCTTTGCAACAACGAGAGTTCTTGATTTCGGGGTGAAAATCTACACTTGAGAGAGCTTTTTCCTTTTGTTTTTGTGTGGGAGATTTCTCAATGTATGAGTGTCAAAACTGTTAACTTCCCCATAACTTTTCTATTCTCCACAAAAAAAATAACTATCTCTCTCATAGACCCTTTCAAATGGGCTGGGTTTAGCCCAACATGGACGGCCCATTATTAATGGCTAAACCCATCATCTCCCACTTGCATATGATGGACTAAACATAACTCTCTCCTTTTTGCAAAGTTCATACAAGCAAATAATCCGTGCGACCAGCATACTTCGAGAGCTCATTACCATGCATTTGTTAGGAATACATAGTAGCTCAAATTGGGCATGACGTTTTCGAGTAGATATAGTATGCAGTACCCTAGATCCATTAGTCACATTTACATCTCTCTTGATCTCTTTGCAATTATTATATATTGTATTCACAATTATGAACTAATCACAATTGGTCGACTAGTGAATACAAACAGAATGTGACATCAACAACAAATTGATTTTCCTCTTTTCTGAAAACTCTAAATTTCAATTTAACTTGCTATTCTAGAAATGTCCCGTTAGATCGAATCAATTCGTAATCATCGGTAACATTCTAAGATAGTAAATATTAAATAGAAATCTTGAGAATAAGTAAAAGTCATAAGGGCACTTAAATTGAGGAACTCTTTTCCTCAAGAGTCTCACACGGCTTAAAAGTTGAGATCAAAACTTTTGCCACTCTTATTGGTCGTCTTATGCATACGTAGTACGAAATACGTATTATGGTATTAACTCATTTCCCATAGAGCGTATGTCTTCACTTAAATACCATACAAATGATAGTTCAGACATACTTAATATCTAACTTGAGTTCACAAATCTACTCTTTCAAAGAATCCATTAGAACTCACATCTAGCTCCAAAAACAGATAAAGTAAAATATGTTGGTTATTTTACTTTCGGACATAGTAAATAGTATATCCTCATTTTAACACTCAGTTAAATCGACATTTATATTTTAAGCTTGAGCTCTCAATTATCACTCAGATAATAAGCTTAAAATTGTATCATCTTCATTTTTCACATAGTAAATGGAGGCGATTACCCGTGTGAGTGGGCTAATCTCTTATCTGTTCAACATACTTTCTCAAACATAATGCACTAAGCATTGAGATGCATAAATGTTAAATAAAACTCATAGGCATTAATAATGATAGAAAATATCATCAACAATGAACATTTAGGGAAAAATACATTATTTAGTACATCAACATCTACGTAATCCCAGAGATTTTTCATAACCACATAAAACATCTTTAGGTATGGGCTTTGTCATAGGATCTGCTATCATTCTATGCGTAGATATGTATTGCAAGTTCACATCTTTTTGTGCAATCATATCCTTAACAAAGTTATACTTGGTATCTATATGTTTGATCTTAGTATGATATTTTGGATCCTTCATGTACGCTATCGCTGCTTGGCTATCACAGTTAACCAACAATGAGTTTGTAGCATTCTCAACGACACCTAAATGATCCCAAAATCTCTTAAGCCAAACATCTTCTTGTACAGTTGTTGATAATGCCACGAACTTGGCTTCCATCGTGGACAAGGCTATACACGTTTGTTTCTTACTACTCCAAGATATGACGCTATTATTTAGTAAGAAAACAAATCTGGAGGTAGATTTCCTTTCATCTAAATCTCCTCCTCAATCAGCATCTGAGTAGCCTTCAAGCCACAAATCATTTCCTTGATAACTTAGCATATAATTAACAGTTCCCTTCAGATACTTCAGTACTCTTTTGATGGCTGTCCAATGTGCTTGACCCGGATTGGATTGGTATCTACTTACCATTCCTACTGCATAACATATGTTAGGTCTTATACACATTATGGCATATATTAAGCTTCCAACAACACTAGCATAAGGAACACGTTGCATTTGTTCCTTCTCTTGTGGAGTCTTAGGACACAATCTATTGCTCAATCCTTCACCTTTTACAATAGGAGTATCAACGGGTTTACAATCCTGCATACGAAATCGTTCAAGAACCTTATTTATATAAGTTTCTTGCGAAAGAGACAATATTCTCTTTGAACGATTTCTTAAAATCTTAACTCCAAGAATGTATGCAGCCTCACCCATGTCTTTCATCTCAAAGTTAGAAGATAACCAACTTTTGATAGTATTGACAAACTCCAAATTATTTTCGACAATCAGTATATCATCAACATATAATGATATAATCGCCACTATGGCACTATGAAAACGTATATACCATTGTCTCGATGATTGCTTAAGGCCATATATTGATCTCAAAAATCAACATACATTTTGCTCATGACCTTTTAAAATGAAATCATTGGGTTGTTCCATATAAATCTCTTCTTCTAATTCTCTATTGAGAAAAGTAGTCTTTACATCCATTTGATATAACTCAAGATCCATACTTGCCACTATTGCCAGAATAATGCGAATCGAGGTAAATCTCACTACAGGAGAAAATGTATCTTCATAATCAATTCCTTCCTGTTGATTATACCCCTTCGCCACAAGGCGAGCCTTATGCCTTTCTATCGAGCCATCAGCCTTTCGCTTTATTTTGAGAACCCATTTGTTCCCAATAGCTTTGCGTCCTTTTGGAAGATCAACCAGTTCCCAAACATGGTTTGACTTCATTGACTCCATTTCCTCTTCAATAGCATGCATCCATTTTTCTTTATCAGGGCAATTTAGAGCCTCATTTACATTCTTCGGCTCATCTTCATCTCGTGGAGCAACCATAAAAGTTTCCCCTTTAATGTCAAAACGTCGACGGGGAATACTTTTGCGATTTGTTCACCGTATAGGCAATTGTGTGCTTTGCACATTGCTCTCCATTATGCTCCCACTCGGATCAGATAATGACGATATCATCCTTTTAGATGGTTGCAATTGAGATTGATCCGAATTTAATTCTTCACTTCTCATATTGCTCCCATTTAGACGAACTCCATTATCTTGATCTAAGGTTTCAAATAGGGAGTAGTCCTCGCCTATTTCGCCCTTCTTAGGAAATTCATTCTCTAAGAATGTGACATCTCGTGATTCAAATTCAGTTATACTCCCATTTTCTTGCTCACCTATAAGCACATACCCTTTCGAGTGTTCTGAGTATTTTATAAAAATACTCTTTTTACCTCTAGGAC
This sequence comes from Corymbia maculata, assembly GCA_014182735.1. Classification (NCBI taxonomy): domain Eukaryota; kingdom Viridiplantae; phylum Streptophyta; class Magnoliopsida; order Myrtales; family Myrtaceae; genus Corymbia; species Corymbia maculata. Next base: position 29,627,747 of record CM024692.1, on the reverse strand, counting down.
CCAATTTCCCATACTTGTGAGATGATTTATGTGCATAGGCAGCACAGTCCCAAGGTTTGAGAAAACACAAATCCGATTTTCTACCTGTCCATAACTCATATGGAGTGGAAGTAACTGATTTAGAAGGCACACGATTAAGTATATAGGCAGCAGTTAACAAAGCGTCACCCCAAAAGGTGATGGTTAAGTTAGTTTGTGCCATCATGGACCTAACCATTTCCAATAGAGTTTTGTTTCTTCTTTTCGCAACACCATTTTGTTGAGAAGTATAGAGAATAGACAATTGTCTTTCGATTCCTTTTTCATCACACAAATTTCTAAACTCATCAGATAGATATTCTCAACCTCAGTCAGATCTTAATGATTTTATTTTCTTGTCTAATTGATTTTCTACTAAGTTCATAAACTTTTTGAAGCAACTAAAAGCCTTAGATTTATGAGAAATCAAATAGACGTGTCCGAACTGAGTATAATCATCAATAAACGTGATGAAATAAATAGCTTCATGCCTTGCTCTCACATTCATTGGACCACAAATGTCAGAATGGATTAATTGCAAAGGAAATTAAGCTCTTGTGCCCTTTCCAAATGGTTTCCTTGTTGTTTTCCCAACTAGGCAATGCTCACAAGTGGGCAAATCAACTTTTTCGATATTGCCTAATAAGCCCTCTTTGGCTAATCTATTCATTTGTTGTTGGCCTATATGACCAAGTCTAGCATGCCATATATTCACATCATTATCACATGAATTAGAAGACGTGAAGAAGGAATAACAAACATTTACATTACTAGAGTCAACATCCAGCACAATAAAACTATCTAGAAAGTAACCACAACCATAGTAACTCGTTCCTAAAAACAAGTCCACACCACTATTATGGAAGTTCAAATTAAAACCAAATTTAACCAACACTAACACAGAAACTAAATTCCGACGAATCTCCAGAGCATATAATACATCATGTAGGAATAAAGTGCGTCCACCACGCATATTTAATTAGCAAGTGCGAATCCCTTTTACTTCAGTTCTGGAGTTGTTCCCTACATAGATCAATTTCATTCCAGTTGGAATTCATCGGAACTCCACGAAGGCACCTCTGTCCTTCACTACATGGTCTGTGGCTCCTGAATCTACGATCCACAAAGGATTAGATTCAGTCAAAAGTACCTTGATACAAAAACAGAGTTCTCAAGAATATAAGGGATGTTTACCTTCTTTGACTCGCTACAGTTATGAGCATAGTAACCTTTCTTGCTACAATTGTAACACTTTACTCTTGACATTCTCTTCATACGAGGACAGTTTCCTCTCTCACGTTGGTCAACTCTTGGTTTCTTCCCTGAAGAGCTCGCTCCTTTGCCTTTCCACCTTTTGAATGAGTCAGGACGCTTACACTTGGAGCTCGAAGTTCCTTGTGAGCTAGAACCTGCATAATAAATATCAGTTTCTGGCTTTGCCGCCAAGAGGCGATCCTCTTCTAGCTCAAGATGGCGTACTGCATCCTCAAAGGTCTTGATGTTGTGAGTCAGGTGCACCTTCATATGCTCCTAACTTTGACGCAAGGAACAAATCACTGCTTGTACTTGTTGTTCATCAGTCAGAACGTGGCCAACATCCTTCAGCTCATTTATCATGTTTGACATCTTCCTTAAGTGTAGTTTCATGGACTGACCATGAGGCTTCTTGTATGAGTCAAACCTTATAGTGAGCTGTCTCAGCTTGGTCACCGATGTATGACCAAATCTTGTTGCTAGTGCTTCCCACATCTCTTTGGCATTCTCAAAACGTCTAAACTCTCGCATGACATCATTCTCCATGCTACTCAGCAACGTGATGCGAGCAAGGGAGTTATTTCTTTTCCATGCAACAAATGCATCCTTATATCTTTTGTGTTGTGCAGTGTTCCCATTTTCAGGCTCTTCCATAACTAGGTTAAGAGCTTCAAGAGCCTCTTGCTCTTCTAGCACATACTGGATTTTCATATGCCATATTTCATAATTATCACCGTTGAGTTTCTCTCCTTTGTTTAATTCAGCGACTATGCTCTTAGCTGCCGAAGCCATTGGATCTGAACATATCAGACACACATGCATGAAACATTAATGCCTATCATTTATGCATCTATCTTGCATAAACTAATCATATCAATGAATAATTTCAAATAAGACTTCGTAATCAAAAGGTCACTTTTGTTTCCAATCATCATCCAAGAACCTTAATTGAAATTATCATTAATATAACCTTCTATGCAAAAGGAAGTCATTTGAAGCTACTTAAACTTCCATAACTACCCACAAGAATTAATAGTAATAAAAAGCAATTGACATTGAACATCCATTAATAAAAAATAAAAAAACATTCTTACATAACGTAACTAATACATTAGAAGTCACAATAACATCAACATGGAAGAAACTATTTACATAACGTAACTAATACATTAGAAGTCACAATATCAACATGGAAGAAACTATTTACATGAGATATTCATAGAACATCCTAAACAAACATAACTTCAATTACTCAATAAAACAACCTATGAACAGGGAAAGACTCATAAAAGCGCTTTGAAAGCTTGAGTTTCTTATTTGGCAACCATAGAAAGACAGAGGGAAAACCTCTAGGGTTTCTCCCACGCATATTCATTCCCTGCCTGGTCGTATTCATTCCTAAGGTTGAAATCCTCGAGGCCTCAATCTTAAAGTATTCCCTCACAAAAGCCACTACAAGCTTTTTATAATCTAGAACCACATTGACATCCCATAGGCGATTGAACACCACTTGCCATTCCAATGGAAGAGTGTTAATCATGGATCACACCATCTCAAAAGCTGGTATGGGATAACCTTTCTAAATTACTTTATGTATTTTCCTATTGACCTTGCGCACGTGTACCCTTATATCACCACTTTCCCATCAATAATTAGCCAACTTAGCTATCAACCTTTGAAGTCTCCTCTTTTGTCTTCTTGAAAATGCGCGAATAGGTGTATGCATGCGAATGGGAGCCATTGTTCCTGCAAAAAATGCAGAACATAAGGGACTACACATAATCCATAGTGAATAATTGTATTTTTTTTTAAAGTCAACTATGGTCAATGAAAGTCAACTGCCAACGAAGGTCAACGGTCAACGAGGGTCAATGGTCAACGAGGGTCAATGGTCAATGGATGACCGGGTCAAGTCAACGGGTCACGGGTTGGGTCTGGGTCGGACAAACTGACCGCCCAAATGGAAGGACGACGTCAGCCATGCGCGTGTGCACCCCACATGCGAGCGGTTACTGTGTGCATGCACTGCACGCGCAGCGGTTACCCATGCGCGTGCAACCCACGCGCGAGCGGTTGTCTATGTGCGTGTGGCGCACGTGTATGGGAAAACTGCCTCGGTGCATGCGTTGCACACGTCAACAACGGCAGCCACTTCCAGCCGCGCGTTTGGAAACCTCCGGCGGCGTGTCTGGAAACCTCCGGCGGCATGCCACCACTCATTTTTCTCATCTTGACGAGAACTACGATCTCGTGTATTCAAAAACTAATTTTGACATACGAAAAGTTATAAAAGGGGAACGAACAGTGCGTCGGGTGTCGGGATTTTTGCCCTCGATCACTCCTCATCTAAACTTGAATTCCAGCCATAAAAACAATTATAAACTACAGTAATGATCGGCAACAACAATCCTAGGCTCTGATACCAATGAAGGAAACGGATTCCAAAAAAACGAATATCGAACTAATTGAATATCAATCAACCAAAAATGCGGAAATGGACCAAGAACACGTATAATACTGATCGGAAGGCATATCACTTAAATTGACATACCTTATTAGCCACGGATTAAATTCTTCCTTTGCAACAACGAGAGTTCTTAATTTCGAGGCGAAAAACTACACTTAAGAGAGCTTTTTCCTTTTGTTTTTGTGTGGGAGATTTCTCAATGTATGAGTGTCAAAACTGTTAATTTCCCCATAACTTTTCTATTCTCCACAAAAAAAATAACTACCTCTCTCATGGGTCCTTTCAAATGAGCTGGGTTTAGCCCAACATGGGTGGCCCATAATTAATGGCTAAACCCATCAATGGGACTCTTTGATTTCTTTTCATATTTGTGTTGCCTCTGTAAGTTGCATGGCAAAAATTTTGAAATTCGGCAAGAATTGGATGTTTGGTTGAACGAAGGATCATGTGGAATGGAGAAATGCAGCCTTGCAGGGGGTGTAAGTAGAAAGGAACAAGAAGGTGATTATGGTCAATTTTGCCATTCCTGCACACACACAACACCCCCACCACCACCCCACCCCCGGCGGGGGTGAGGTAGCCATGTCGCGCTAAGTGAACTAATCCATCAATGGTTTTCTGTTCTATCCAGTTTCAGGGCCTGAGTTGTTTTGTTGGCAACTTCGCAATTTGAGTGAGATAGGCGTTTGGGTGGTCTTACGGAACAGCAGATGTACATGTGCCCAACCATAGGTTTGTGACCAGAAATTTGCGAGTTCAAACCTTGTTTGTTGCACTCTTCAATGTCTTGAATGCAAACTAGACTGTGCCGAAACATGTCGTTTGCAAGACTATCATTGATATGATATTAGCCTTTGCTGCTTTTGTTTTTTGATTTCATGCCTTGAGAACTTTCTATTTAGGCTCCTTTTTCGACTTTAAAACTCAAAGCCAAACCATCTAAATAAAGACCTCCAACTGATTTGGCTGTACGCTGCTTGTTATCAAAATATCTTAGGAGCAGATTGGATGCAACTTCTATAGTCATCTTGGAATTTGAATGCATCCAAGATTGGCATATAAGGCATAAATAATAGCTACTCCATGCATAATTGGAGACATTTCTTTTCTGATTTAAAGTACCACATATTGCTCGTGTGCTAGCACTATGTGCTGTCAGATATACACATGCATTTAGAAGACAGTAGCATGATTTGACCAAGAAGTCACTATTTAGAAAAATATATGCACAGTAGAATGCATGTGCTCAGCCTAATTAAAATTGGTGTTGTTCTTTTCAATTATGTTCTACAAGTATAATTTCGAATATTCACATATTTGATGCAAAAGTTCCTTTGTTCATTTACATTAGAACGAGTTAAATGGAGGACGATTCTTATCATTCCTACCATCTGCTTCAGGAGAAATTAGGCATTTGCCTTCATATTGACTTTATGTTCAATGCATATAGGTTGATCCAGCATCCATATGCATACTCATCATGTCAAATTGTCATTATGTCCCAGGGCTAACCCACAATTTTCTTTTATAACAATGGATGCCAGGATTATTTTCAATCATATTCTATGAATCAGACGGTATGGTTGGTCAAAGACAAGCTCAATAAGGTGAAAAATTAGGTCTTATAGGCTTGGCTTAAAACAACATATGATTCTAATTATTCCTCCCAATTCATGTTTTAGATTGAATCAAGTGGTGAGCATTCGCACTCAGGATCTGCAATGAAGAAATCTTGCATTGACCATAGAAGAAGAAACTATTATCGAAACCCAAAATTGCCCTCTGTCAGCGGATATCTTGATATTTCACACTCTACTTTTATCTCATTGGTATGGATGCCCCCCAAGTTGACAATGTTCTTATCTATTCTCGATCGATCAAATCTGTCAGTTATATGAGGGTAAAATCATCTTCGCCTAGTTCTAGATGGCTAATTCAAATAAATTATTGGATAGAAATCTTTGCCCCCTTCTTGAAAACATGCAATGATGTAAAAGGGAATATTTCGATTGTGCATTTGTTTGCTGATAAACAAATGTTTGGCAAAGTTTACTTACAACTATTTGACAAAATGCCAATAAGAAAACATGGTCGTAGCATGACATGCTATCTCTGTCGTCAACTTTTAATCATTAAGATCTTCTGAGACTACCTTTTGCAAATGCAGGACACGACTCTATAAAGCGAGCATGGGCGGGCAGTCATCCTCACTTTGAGCAAAGTTTCAGGGCCCTTGGCTTTTGGGGCAGATGCCTGTATCACCTACCTATGAGGTTCACGAACACACGAGCATTAGCGATAAACCAGTACTAGCACGATCCCTTCTCAGAAGAGATTTTCTTTAAAGTTGCCAATCCAATCATGCAAAACCAAATTGAATCTTCAGCAAAGGAAAAGCATGGCGGTATTGCCATCCATTTGAACAATGATCACAGACTGTGATGGCTGGGGAGATTAATCTCAACCCTATATCATTTCTGAAATTATGTAGTTGGAGCAGAAGTTTAAGTTGACTTCGAGCTTTTGACATGGTGAACCAGATGTCTTGAGAGCCTAATCAAATAGTTGATTCTCAGTGTATTTATGTTTCTGCTAGAGTTGCATATCTATAAACATTCAAATGTAAATTACTAGTTCTGTTTATTTAGATTGTATTAGAATATTCAACTAATAAACCATTCATCTAATAATTGAAGTTTTTAAAATAGTTGATTGTGGTTTTACAAAAACTCATGTGGTATTAGAGCCGGAATCTTTTCAAATTCCATTTGCCTTTCCAATTAAATTTCCATGCTTAGTATTAGGCAAAATACTAGACAAAGCTTAGAATATTTAAATAATAAGCAATGCTTTCATCTTAAGTTTTTTAAAAAATCAGCTATAGTCCCATAAAAACTTTCAGATTGTATCCGTTAAATTTGAGCAGATGTGCTAGAAGACCACACTAAAGGCACTACCAATCTCCAACTCATCAAATAAGTGGAGGGGGAAAAAGATGTCGAGGATTTCGATCTGGCTTGAAAAAGGTCGAACTTAAACCTGGTAAATCAAAGAGATTCAAATCTAACTTCAGAAATAACAATTTTATAATTATCCGAAGTTCTGAACTACTACTAAAGCTACATATACATTGTTTGGTGATGGGCAGTAGAAGTCCATTTTGAGCAACAAGTATGGTTGTAAGAATCTGAGGATGCTGCACAAACAAATATACCTATCTGAGTCCGGGTCTATAGTAGATCGAATCAATCATAATCGTCTTTTGGACTTCTCACCGTCGGACCGAAGTAAAGAAATCACAACCGTTCAGACGGAGATCCGTCGAACGCGAGCGCCCAGTGAGACCACAGAATCACCGGGTTTTCCGCGGGAACTGGGGACGATGGGAACATAAATTCGATCTTCAAAGCGGATGGACCAACCAGAGTCAAAAGCATTTACGTGGAGGAACGCGCTCTGTTGCACGGTCCCTTCTGCACCGTCTGCTGCCACACTACCCTCTCTCTCTCTCTCTCTGCGCGAGAACTTTGTTGCTCTGTTTGGCGACTGCTCGAGGACGTGTCACCAGAAAGCAAACGAGGAAGAAAGCCCCCTTTTGAGGTTGGCGATGCAGATGTTCCATAATTCAATGAGTCGGAGGCTCGCGTTTACCTACCCCACATTTACTTCCCTCCAACCGTGCTCCAAAGCTTTTCTGCTTCTCCTCTCTCCCTTTTATAAAAGGCCCCCCAACCTCACTCCCCTAGTCTCCCTTACCAGTAAAGTAAAACTTCAACTCCTTTTAGAGAGAGAGAGAGAGAGAAAGAGAGAATGGCTAGGACGTTGTGCGCGGTTCTTGTCGTTGGTCTTGCCCTGACTGCCATCCACGCCGCTGCTGCCAGGAACACACCGAGCGGTGGCGCCGGGCTTGGCGACCAGAAGAACTTCATGACCTATGGGGGCTTCGGCGGGTTCGCCGGTCTTGGCGGCTCCGGCGGCGGGATCCCCATGTTCGGCGGCATAGGAGGGATAGGAGGGATGAGCGGGCCAGGTGGCGCGGCTGGCGTCGGCAGTGGAGCCGGCGGAGCTGGGATAGGCGGCGGCGGAGCTGGCGTAGGGGGCGGAGCTGGTGGAGGATCCGGCGATCTTCCTCTACCTTGATTGGATCCATGAAGTCTGCGCTTCGCTTTAACGAGTTCCGTTTCGTGTCCGTCGAATGTTTAGTGGGGTCGAGTGAATGAGTCAGTTGCGTTTCTCCGAGCGCTCGTGCTTTTCAGTTGTTCCTTCTCTGTGTCTCTCTGGTGCTGCCTGTCGTTCTGGCGTCGGCCAGTTCAGTTGTTTCCACGTGTTTCTGTCGTTTTTAGAATCGTAAGCATATCCGAATTAAATTTTAATGATTGTGTCCAGCCTCGTCGCTACTTTTTTTTTTCATCAGGAGGAAAACTTTTGTTTCATATAGAGAAACAAAATCAATTTTAAAAAGTTACAATCCCCCGCAAATCTGAAAAATAAAACAATTTAGTATAATTTGTATAAATTCGTTTCATTCAATAAGAACGAATCTAGATTTAATAATGAACACACATTGAGATTTTTCTATCTAGTAGCTACAGTTTTGTCCACCACCATCATCATATAAAGACAATAACAACACTAATAGATTGAAAGAACACATATAACGCCTCGTAAATCCCAAATCTATTGCTAGATTAAGCCAAAAGAGCACTCAAATCTAGATTTAACTTGGAATATGGAGAGAATAACTTAACATTTGATATATCGAATGAAGAGATAGAGTTGATCAACTCTTCCGAGTGCTTAATAAGACTCATTTGTTTAAATGCTAAAAATCCCAATGTGATACATTGCTTATTACGTAAATCATGCAAGTTTTTATTTTTTAGCATTATTTGAAAAAGGGGAAAAAAGAGAGGAAGGAAATGAAAGTAGCACATTCAGCATTGATCCAAGCCCACAAATCTCACCTTTACTTATGTTATATTTCATTGGTTAGCCCATGATGGGATGTGTCTAAGGAGCACCATTTACCCTAATGAGATGTGTGTCAATGAGGTGCATTTTGCCTATAATGAATGAGATGTGTTAGAGAGACAATCTTTTAAGAGATGCAAGTGGTTGTTTCTTAAGGGAAGTTAAGATAATTTCTTTGTTATGCAATCTAGACACAAAAAAGAATGAACATTGAAACAACTTTCTCCTCTCTCCATCAAAGAATGATACACAAAAACATTCATTGAAACGACATTCTCCTCTCATTGTAAACACATAAATTGGGTTTAATTACTACTTGAGAAAATAGTTGACATTAACGTTGTAAAACAAGAATACCTTCTTTGTGATTGTATTTAACCATATTGAATTGAAGATTTGTCTCTTACTATCCGATGATTCAATGCATATTCCTGAGTAATTCATTTATTATGCATCAAAAGATTAGTCATTTCTTCCTGACTTTATCCAACAGATTCTTTATGCTCCCGATTCTAATGACAAGAGAGAAAAGGAACAAGGATAAAAGAAAAGATTAAAGAAAAGAAAAGAAAAAGGCTAAGATCCTAATGTACTATGTAACTCAGTTCTATCTAATTCCTGCCCGTGACAATTTAATCGCAAATTCGTGCTTCTTGGAGCCCCGATGAATTTGGCCCCAAGATCAAGATCAGGTCCGCAGCTCATGTTATCTTCCCAAGACATGATTATTAACCCATGTTAAAGTCCATTGCTAAGCCTTTATGATGGCTGCGAAAGTCGATTTGACGGGAAGAGTTTGAGCTCCAATTATATGATTTGAACGTATTAAACTTTAGCCTTTAAAAAGCTGCAAAGTCCATTGAAACACCCCTGCCTAATTTGTGATTTGAAGCCTTAAACTGACTCAAGTAAAGATGTAGACAAATCTTAACAAAACGAGCCATTAAACTTAAAATCAGATCTAGTGTGATATTCGTTAATCGAGAGTTTGTCAAATTTGTAGGACTTAAGCCCTATTTGATTCAACATTTGAAAGGGGCTTTGGGGGTTATGCAACGATGTTTGGTTCATTTTTTAATGAACTTTGAGGAGATATAGGATTCTAAAAATCTTTAGTCCAAAATAGGTGTGAAGGTCTTGTCTTTTGAGAAGTAGCATTCTCAAAATGTAAGTCTTGGCTCATACTATTCATTCACTATTCATTTTCTTCATGGTTTCCGAATGGATGGTTTGCACGCTAGAAATTGCTAACTAAGGAGTCGTTGAATGGAGGTTGACAACCGCCGCTCAAGAGTTTGGTAAAAATTTCATTTCTATTTTGAACAAATTTTTATTCCGTAAATAGGTTTGCGTAAATCGAAACAAAATTTTTTTACCGAAATAGAATTCGAAAGGAAGAAATTTTTTTCCGTCCGTCACTCACCACCACCACCACCCCCGCCGGCCTTGACCCCAACAACCGCCACTTGGGGGTCGATGCTCCTCTCAGATCACCACTACTTAGATGCGATAAAAAAATTTTGATTATCAAACGAATTTCTCTTCCAAGAATAGACATTTTTTGTTGTTATCAAACCATTGCAAAACTCATAGGGGTTGCACGACCTCAAAATGTGCACAACCTCAAAATGTTGGATGCGTGACTTCAATGGCCAAATCTAGATGTGGCTGTTTTGGCCATTGATGGTTGAGCTTTATCAAAAATAATTAAAGCTTTAAAAAGAAAAAAAAATAGAAAAAAATCATTTACAAAATGTAATTTTTACCAAGCGGCATTTAAGTTAAAATTTATTTCTCAATACACTTTAAAATTATAATTTACCAAACGTCATTTGAATTTCGGAAAGTTCCTTTAGCTTAAAATTTCGTTCATTTCATGGAAAATAACTTTTAGAAAAACATTTTTCGGATTTTTTGGTATTTGTTTCACAAAAAAAATGCATTAATTGGAGAAAACATTTTCCATGAAGGGAAATTTTTTTCTAAAATTGAGGAAAATGTTTTTCACTTTTCAAGTTGGGGAAAATATTTTCCACACTTACTCTTTTTTATCTTACACCCACTAGTCCCCACTTCTTTCTTTCTATTTTTTTTAAAATTCGAATTTTTAATTTTTTTTTAAATTCGATTTTTTATTCTTTATTTTTGCTCTCTTCTTCTTTTTTGGCCAATCACCGGCCACACGATACTCGGTGGACCGGCCATAGGCGAGTTGCAAGCTTTGTCGCCATCTAGCAATGCTCGAGCCTCATCGGCATTCTGCCGTGGTGGTGACCAACTGAAGAAAGAAAAAAAAAAAGGAAAAAGAAAGAAAAAGAAAAAAGAAAAGAAAAAAAGAATAAAATAAAAATAAAAATAACTAAATTCGAATATTTAGATGAAATAATAATAAAAAGAACAAAAAAATAAAATAAAACTAAAACAAAAAATGATCAAAAGAAGTATATAGAGAAAAATAAGATGAGATACCGAATGGCGTCAATTTTAGATTTTAGCTAACTACCAAAAAAATGTTGTCATTTTCTTAGAAAATAACTTATTAGAAAATATTTTTTAAACGTTACATTTTTCATAAAATAAACAGAGTTTAAAAATATCTATATTTTCTCAAGTATATTTTTCCAAATTGAATCAAAATAGTGATTGGGCTCGACGGATTCCATGCATTGGATAAGGTTAGTAGTCATCATCAAATTTGTCTATGTAGTTAGGAGTTTTGATTGGCTTATTTTAACTGGAGGTATTTATTAGAGACATGACATGAGAGTCCACGGATCGTCCGGGTGATGACCCGAATTCGTCGGATCCGATTCGACCGCCCTAATTTTGCGACCTTAGTCGTCACCGCGTCACAGCGCTCTGTTCGGCTGCTCTGCTCTGTTCGGCTGCTCTCCGATTCCAGAGCCCTGATCGGCCGCGATCCGCTCTCCTACGATAAAGCGGCCTGATCACCGAGCGTCGGACCTGCGTTCCCCAGGCTTTCGCCGAGCTAGAAAGTGCCCCCAAAACATGGGTCCTCGGCAATGCCGGGTTTGCAACGAAGCGCCGTCGAAATACAAGTGCCCTTCTTGTCTCGTCCCTTAGTAAGTGGAAACGCCCTCTGCCCTCAAGCTCTCGGGAGCGGTTTCGGTTGCGATTTTTGGAAAAGCCGCCGTCGCGTTCTGGCCCTTTTAACTGTTTTCTTTGTTTGTGACCGCTTGCTTTGGGCGCAGTTGCTCGTTGGCCTGTTTCAAGAGACATAAAGGTATTGGGGCTCTTCGATTTCTTTTCGTATCTGTGTTGTTTCTGTGAGTTGCATGGCAAAAGTTCTGAAATTGGGCGAGAATTGGATGTTTGGTTGGACCTTGGAAGGATCGTGTGGAATGGAGAAATTGCAGCCTTGCAAGGCGTGTAAGTAGAAAGGAACGAGAAGGTGATTATGGTCGATGTAGACTTGTGAGGTAGCAATGTCGCGCTAAGTGAACTAATCCATCAATGGGTTTCTGTTCCTTCCAGTTTTGGGGCCTGAATTGTTTTGTTGCGCAACTTCCCCAATTTGAGTGAAATACGTGTTGGGTGTGGTCTTAAGGAACAGCAGATGTACATGTACCCAATCATAGGGTTGTGACCAGAAAATATGCGTGTCCAAACCTTGTTTGTTTCACTCTTCAATGTCTTGAATGCAAAACTAGAGTGTACTGAAACATGTCTTTTGCAAGACTGTCAATGATATGATGATCACCTTCACTGCTTTCGTTTTTTGATTTCATGCCTTGAGCATTCTCTCTTTAGGCTCCTTTTTCAACTTAAGAGCTATACCATCTAAACAGATGTATCCTCGTGAGTTAAGATCTCTGACTGATTTTGCTGCATGTTACTCATTATCAAAATGTCTTAGGACAGATTGGATGCAACTTCTGTAGTCATCTTGGAATTTGAATGCATTGTAGATTGGCATAGAATGCAAAAATAATAGATTATACACAATAAACTTGCAAGAGATCATCAGAGAAAGAGAAGTCATACCTCTTCTCCCATCTGCTGTTTATAAATGTAAGGTTTGGAGGGCTTTCTTTTCTTTGAAAAATAATGAGATAATGGAACTTCTTTATGGTTGCAGAAGCTCCTTGCGTCAAGCCAGTGTCGCCCGACCATAGTGAAGGTAAATAAGCCATCCATGACTCTGTGTTTGCTTTTTTAATTAGCTATGAGGAATGGTATTTTCTGTTCTCTGTAAGTTCATTTCAGATTTCGCCTCATCATACATCAGTCGTCACTGCAGAGTCAGAGCTCACACGCCCCCTTCATTTTTTTACTTCCAATATGTAAATTTTATGAACCTCTGTTCCCTGCCAATGAATCCCTGGAGGACAAGGGAGGATGAGGTTAAGAAATGCGAATGCTTTGAATATGTTTCTTCAATCCACCCTTGATTTTTCCTTCAGAAAGAAAAACCAACTGCCATTTTATCTTTTTTCGGCTGCATTTCATTGAATTAACTTTATGACGGGTCATGTATCTCTGCTTGAAAGTGATGGTTTCATAATGGTGCATCGTGATTGAGAAATTGGGTTGACAGTAATTCTTCATAGCATGACATAGACTTCTCATATCTCAGCTGCTAGTCAGGAATTGCCTGGGTACAGACCTTTTAACATTGACAACCCACATGACGTGGTGCAGCAGGGGCAACTAGAATCATTAGGTATGGTTTCGCTGCTATCTCAGTACTCTTTTTATCTTAGACATCAATCTTCAGGCTACCGGGAAAGCAAATTTTGGTGTATTGCTCTTCTGGCAAGTCATATATGCATTCTCTCGAAGAAGCTTCAAAATCTCAAAAAGATGGCAATGGACATGATCATATGAATGTGCGTTAGCATTTGTTATTATGAACTTGTAGATTTAATTGCTTTGATAGGTTGCCCAGTTTATATTACTCCATGGGGTTGAGTTATATGAATATGTGGTGAATTTTGGAGCACTCATGCAACTATCGAAAGTGAGCAACTATTGAAAATTGAATTGTGTACAGCTGCTTCTTCTGAAATTTGCGATGCACTAAAGGATGAAAGCCTTCAGAAACTTATTTGCAAAATCGATGGTTCAGCAGATCCAGACACCGTGAGTGTCCTGACTCATATCATTTATCTTACCTACCTGACTGCCGATTATAACATTGGGGCAGTTTGCTTGTTGCCATCACCAACACCATTTGAGAGGGAGATGCAATAGTGTTTGAAAGGTTTTTTGTCCCTCTTACTAGGATCTTGAAAAGGCAATGGAAGTGGAGGCATTCCGCCTATTCGCTGACAAGGTACGAGGATTGACCAGTCAATTGCTGCATGCAAATTAATACTTCATTGAATAAGATGGTGAGCTGCATGATGGTCTGAATGTCTTTCTCTTCCCTTGTTTCTTTTTCTTTCGATCTTGTTTGGTTCTTAGATCTTGTCTGCAATTGGTCCATAATCACGGAGCTGGATGAGTAAAACCTGCAGCTTGATGTCGAAAGTTTCATGTTCCTACCTTCAAATGGCCGAAAGTAAACGCCGCTGCTTTGCCTTCTGGAAGTGTCTCGGCAGAATACGTGGCTTTTATTCCACCTTGCCCCTGGTAAATGAGGAGGCTCTATGAGCCATGAGTCGCAGCATATCATCGTCATCTTATTTGCCTTCAAGGGGAGTCTGTCTTCCTGTGATCTTACAAGTTGTGACAAACATAAAATCGTTAATTGTGCTGATTAGGTATCTAAATTGACATCTCCGCTTACCTCATTGACCTCTCCACCAAAAAGCTTTCTCATGTTTAAGGCTGTAGTGAAATCTATACAATGGAGGAATTTTTTGATCCGTTTGACCGGTGCTATTTCTTTTACTCCCTGCGTTCAACCAATTCAATGTGTACCTTTGTTTTATCCATGGGCTCACGCGATGGGAGTGCGACATGGATTAAAAAGACTAGGGCCTTTGGAAAGTAATGGGTCCCACACAGGAAGGCGTAGGTCCTATATAGGACGATTCAAATTCATTTCATATAAAAGATAAAAATTGCACCTGATAGTTGCAGCTAACGCTGAGCATTTGAGATGTTAGCCTGCTGTTTTGAGCAGAGGTAATAATGTCCCTTAGCTTTACTTGCTCTAAAACTCAAAGATGGCTTTATTACAAAGACAACGGTTGTCTTCTTAAAATCATTGTGACCGACTGCCATAAGCTTGACTGACTCTATTTTATCACTGTACTTCTGTTCTTAAAAATGACCACCTGCCATGAAAGGTTGGTAATCTGACTGTTGAATAATTGAAATTGGAGAAGGACAAGTCAAAAAACCACCTTTATTGAATTGCTGGTCACTCATCTAGTTCTCCGACCAAACTTCCATCATCGTGGCTTTTACAAACGAAAAAGAAAGAACGGAAAACGGAGAGAACATGCAAATCGTTATCACCTTGTCTGGATACCGTATAAATATTCCACCCGCATCATTTTAAGCCAGGGAATTGGAAAAGGAAAATACACATATGGTCCACGCCACAATTTTCCCTCTTTATATTTGAAATACAAGAAAAGAATCAGCATAGCATAAATTATTTCGGCTTCTATGACACTGCAATATCCCACGGCATCTTGGATCGGGGTCTAAAGCAGAGGGAGAAGGGGCATATGGTCAATGGCTATGCACGTGGACATGAAGATATGCGAAAAGAATACTTCAGTTTACATTCTACATGGCTCATGCTTTCTTGCCTTATCTGGATAAGTGGCCACTGTTGCTGGCAATATGTTGACCTGATAAAGAGATATATCTCTTGCCTACCTCCAGCAGCATCAGCGCATGATTCTGCAAGTTCTTGGCACGGACTTTGCCTATGAGGCTCATTATATTTGTGGCCACAATGAAAAAAAAATCGATTTAGATCATTCCTATGAAAGATATAGCGAGATCCCGAGGAATAGGTGGGAAGGGCAACTTTCACTTCCCTGCATTACCTTTTTCTCTTCCAGGTCTGCAATGCGAGGCTATGATTGATGTATTTACTTATTGGCAGCATCCTTCACACCTTCTCCCAAGGCCATGCCAATAATACATGGCAACCGTGAGCTCGCAGAGGATCTGGGGAAATTTTCCAAGCTTCAAGTATTTTAAAAATTACAATGACAAGGTAGTATAGGATGAAAGTTGAATAAAAAAAAATGATCAATCTGATTCTACTGTTGAGTAATAATTACATGTTAGCTGTGTCAATGGAAAATTTCCAGCCGAGGGGGAAAAGCTTGCTTCTCTGATGTTAGTATTCTGTTCTATTTCTATACCCTACAAAACTTGGATGGCAAGAGCCCTTCTGAATATTCTGCCAAAGCTCAGCCTGCAACACGTGACATAATTTAACTAGTGAAGCAGGCAATATCTCGAAAAACAATAATCAAAATGAAGATCCTGCGACAAATTGAATGAACAGAGAAGTGACATCTGAAAGTGTGAGGCCTATGTTTCAACTGCTTAGACTTGGTGTTTTCATTCAATGCAAAGAGAAGAACAAAGAAAAGAGACAAAAAAGAAAAAAGAAAGCACAGATAGAGGCATTGAAAATTTTTACAGAAGGCCGTGTCCGAAAAATTATGAAAGGGATAATGTGTGAAAAACCTATGACCATTATCTTCCCCCTTGGAAAGAAAACATATTATTAGTCAATCTATGTTATAATAGTTTCAACCATTTATTGCATCATAACAAACTACAAGTGAAAGAAACGACAACTTCAGGTTCAAAACAAGCACACCATTTTGTCGTTGGCAAGGCCCTCTGCTAAACAGATAACTTCGATATAAGTAAGGAGATAAAGAAGCATACCTGATGGCAGTTTTTCAAGATTCTCCCCTTCTTTGCTGGTGCTTGGCTTGCTGGTACCAGAGGGAGTCTGATTCTGCAAAAGTGCAAAGGAATTCCTTTATCAGCGAGTCAGCATAGCTTCCAAAGATCCACAATGCATAGGTGAGATATCAAATGCAGGCAGATAGACTCCCTCGGAGTCGTGCCTCATAAAAACTGTAAACTGATTTTTTGCATGGAACATGCTTACACTATCCTTTTAGCACAAAAGACGTATAGCCAATTCAAAATGCAGGACTTTCAGTATTACCACGTTGCAATTCACTATTCAGGATGGAAAAGATGCAAAGTAATCATGTACACATATGAAGAAAATGACCATAGTTCACATTTACCTGCTGCAGTGGCAACTGCATATGGCGGAGGCAAAGTACTGTTGGTAAGGATCAATAAAGTTTGGGATCCTTGCCTGATTTTGACTGTGCAGAGCAAGAGAGCTTAGCAAAGGATCAGACTGGATGGTTGGGGAAATTCTGGATGGATCAGGTGCAGGAACATGAGGCATATGAAAGGTTGGCATAGGAAATCTTGGACGCAGATGAGATCCAGCTGCTGGTGTTGGCAGTGCTGAACCAGATAACATATTTGGAAAAGGCAATATAGGGCGATTCATTCCCATATCCATACCCATAGCCATGCCAATACCCATCCCCATGTGGGGCATATACTGATGAACACCTGGAAACATCATTGGTATGACGCTGCATCCCATGGACATCATCTGAAGGAACCAGAAATCTGGTGAGTTTTCTTGATAAAAGACACAACAGGAAAAAAAGTACTATTTTAACCCTAGGCATTTCAATGGTTTGATTCCTACAAAACATCGACATACCAAATGATTCAAAAGCAGGCAAACTATATATGTCAAGTGTCAACCCGTTATATGCATACAACTGCATGATGCCTCTCTCACCAGAAATTCTCACTGAGGTTAATATTTCAGTCAAGGGCATAAAATTGAAACATCACAGAGGATACATATTAGTATGCTTCATTAAAGTCACATTTTCTTTGGCATACTTTTGATCATATATATATCTAGCCACAAGGTACACCAAGGAGGAAACAGAAATCCATTACTTTAGCTTGGAGAACTAACATGACTACCAGAAAACCCAAGAGCTCCACTGAAATTGAAGTGTTAAAAAGAGGACAAAAGAATTGAGATCGTCTTTTGCTACTATCACCTTGCTAGATAAGAAGCTCTCAGCTGAACCAACCAATTGAACCGCTCATCATTTAGCTAAGCTATGGGAAGATGTTAATACTTCCCCATGTCCCTACGGAAATTCACCATTGACCTATATCTAACAGCAGAATAGAGTCATAATATGCAATGAAGTATATGCCTTATTACTAAGAATGCTAATTGAGGTAAGTAGTTGAACATATTACAACACACAATGCGGCAGAAGAAGAGAATTTCAGGGACAAAACTCAGAATAAACTCTTTAATGAGTACGAAAATCATGTGATTGGGAATAAGGATACACCACTCTTACACAAAAAAGAAATGCTTTCAGCTAATCAAATGTTTCTCAGGTACAAGCAAAGCTGTATGAGCACGACCAGCAAAATAAGATTCAGCAAGTTCTGTTAATATCAGCAGCACATACTAACACTCTCAAAAATAATGCTCACAAATAAGAAATAAACAAATTGCATAGGCCATGATAACAATGGAAAGAAAAGCAAAGAATCCTTCTTACTCAGAGAGAACTGGAAAACAGCAAATGGTATTTACTTTTATGACTACATATGAAGAAGTACCAAAAAATCTGAATCAACCCTATACACGTGACCACAGAAAACTCTACCTGCACTTGCATTTGAAGCGACTTCAAGTACTCAATTGCCTCGTCCAGCATCGAAGCCTTATCAGCCTGAAAATGCAGGAAGCACAGATGATGCTACGTTGATTGAGTAGTGAAGAAGGGGAAACAGTAAGCTCGAACAAGGAATACCTTGTTACAATGTGGAATTAATTCTTGTAAAGCCTTCATTTTTTCATTTATCCTATCCCGCCGTCTCTGCGCAGAAACCAACACTATATTTTAACAAATCAACTTCACAGGATGCAAATATTGCTTACTGAAATCTGGGAAAAATAACTTTCATACAGACCCTCTCTGACCGATTGTGGACCTCTGCAGCTCGAGACTTCTTAGTTGATGTGGAGCCACGTGCTTGTTTCTTTGTATCGGCAGATTCAAGCTCAACATCCTTAGAGAAGAAAGACAAATAGTCCAATTAATTCAATCGAGAAACCAGAGTGTCTATAGTTGCCCCCAAAAAAAAAAAAAAAAAAAACCACCACTTAAGTGCATTCTTCCATGGTTAAAAGGATAGCCATGCATCTGTTGCAGTATACTTCACAAGTCTAATAGGACTTCCTAATGCTGACAATCAGCGAAATAGGACGAGGAAACCAGTCCCATGATATTTGCCGTCACCGGTAGCGGTAATCTCTCTCTCTCTCTCTCTCTCTCTCTCTCTCTCTCTCTCTCTCTCTCGGCGTTATTCAACATTCATGTAAGTTCGGATCCAATGCGCTAACGTCCACCGTAGCCTACATCACCAACCAATCACCGAACTATACGGCTCTCGAACGCAGACGTGGCGCACCCCACGTGTAGAAAAATACGGCTGACATTTACTCGCTAACTAACATATCATCTCGGTGGGCAAAGCAACAGGGGAAGCTGGATAACTCGGTACCGACTCACCTCGCTGTGGTACTCGTCACCGTCGGTGTCGATCTCGATCCCCTTCCGCTTCCTGTCCTCCGGCGGCGGCGGCGGCGGCGGCGGCGGCGACGGCTTCTGAGGCGGCGGGGGCTCAGCGCAGGCGCTGGATGCGCCTGGCGGTGAAGTCACTGTCAACTCGCACGTCCCCATCTCGCGATCGCCGCCTTCGGCCGACGACGTGGCCAAGGCCGCCGCTCCACCGTCGACGGTCCCGCGCGAGACGTCGTAATGCAATGCCTCGGAAACCCTAGAGCCGGGCCCCACGGCGGGCGTCCTGCTGGAATCAACCACGGTCGATTCGTTAGCCGCTCGAGACGAACTGGACGGTCCGGATTCGTAGACTCTAGGCCGATTTAGCCTCGCGAAGTGGCCGAAGTTCTCGAATCTCCTCGGAGGAGCCATCGGCATCGGCGGCTTCGACGGCGGTTGCTGCCGGAGCTCCGCGTCAACAGGAGCAGCGCGAGCGGCGGTCGCGGCGGAGACGGTGGACGTCGTGGTGGCTGCCGATGCAGCAGCGGCGGCGTTGACGCAAGGAGGAGAATAGAGAAGATCGGAGCAGAAATCGGCGACGAAGGGGGCGTCGTTGAGAGGATAGTGGAGCCAGGAGGCCATCTCGTCTTCCTGCATGAAGAGGTGCTGTTGCTGCTGCTGCTGCTGCTGCTGCTGATGGTGAAGGTGGGCCTGGCTCTGGAACGCGCTGGGCGTGGCTTGGTCGGCGGCGATCAGCTCGGAACCGCCGTAGCCCGAGGGCTCCGATTTCTTGACCGATCGCTGGCTCTGCATAACCACCGGGCCGTTCTGCCACAGCAGCTCCACGATCTCATCGCCGGCCCTAACAATAGCGCCCCGAACGAAATCAAGCAAAAACCAGCATTCTCCGGCGTCGGATTCCGACGACGATCCAAGGAAAGAAAGGGAGAACTACACGGGAGAGACGTACAGGGTGGGGGGCTTGCGGGGGCGGGCGAAGGAAGGGAGAGAGAAATCGTCGTCCATTTCGAAGTCGGGAACGCGGTGACCCATCCTCCTCCAGCTCAGACACTGCGAGAAGCACGCGGCGGTCATCGAGAAGACCAAAAGCTCGGGAGCATCCACAGAGAGAGAGAGAGAGAGAGAGATGGGAAGCTATGATACCTGTTCAAGTATATTTCATGGAGCACCGTCGAAGGGGGAAGTCCGAGCAAATCCGGATCCTCGCGCGCAGACACAGAGAGAGAGAGAGAGAGAGAGAGAGAGAGAGAGGAAACTCTGTTGCGGTTGGCTCTTTGGGTTATGGGTTAAATGCCCGAGCAGAGCTGCAGAGTAGAGAGATGATAAGGTTTTCTTCCTGCCTTTCTGTGTCTATGGTGAAGATATAGAGAGAGAGAGAGAGTAATAATGGGGGAAGAAGAGAGAGAGAGGGAGGGGAGAAGAAGAGGACGAAAGGGTTTATATATTTTTGACGGTTTGTACCTGACTCGACACCACTTTTGGGCGACTCCGCTCCTTTTCCCGTGTCCCCCCTCATTTCCTCATTCCCTCCCCCCCTTTTCTTTTTTTTCTCATTTCATTTGATCAACTATTTCGTTTTAATTAATTAATTATTTGTTTATTTATTCATTGGCCTTCGGATTCTCATGACAAAGAGAGAGAGAGAGGGAGGGATCGTTCTAGCGTCAGCTCTTGCCGCTCTTAGGCCACTCGAATGGCGGCAGCATCGTTTTTTTCCCTCTCTCGGGTCCTCCCATACCTCCCAAGATATCGGCCGACCACGTGCTGTTCCGGTTGCAAGAACCTAGAGAAGAGCTTGGGAACTTTGGTCTGCCCGAACACCCACGCAGCGGGTGGCCCCTGCGGTCATGTGTCGGAACCTATCTTCTAGTGAGTCATGGATTAGACGTATCATCATTCATAAATCTTATATGCATTATTAACGCGTCATGGGACTATTGTTACGGGCCTTTCGACTTTTAGCCGATGAGTTTAGCATCATGCATAATCGAACATGTATTCCCATTATTAAATCATTAACTAACCACTGGGACAATTCCAATAACCATCATTTCCACGTAAGAAAAGAAAGTTGGGATTCGAATTCTCATCTTTTTAGAAAAGATTGAGATGAGGATGATTAACTTTAGGTATGGTGGTAAAAATTTGAAAGTGAATTGAAAGTTAAATTTCAAAAAAAAAAGAATCATAAATTTGACTTGATGAGATTAATGGGTCAATCTCGAAAGGGAAACTCAGCTTTTTTTTGCACCGGCAATGAAAATAACACAACATCCATGCAGAAAAAGATTAACCTGATTATTCAGACATCCAAAAACAAAAACAAAAAAAGGAGCTCAACCTTTCATTCGGGAGACGAAAAAAATGAAGCGGGTCGGGTCTGGAATGCGGTCGGCCCGTTCCCACGGCGCACTGCCAATTCAAGTAAGAATCTCCCCCACCTCAGGCGTTGCCGGAATTGGTAAAGCGGAGGTTTTATCCAAATCAGGAATGGAAAGAAAGGAGCCTTCAAGAATTGAAAAGAAGGGTCTCCATTAGCTGTCGGCAATGTAATGTAAGCAGCCTTTTTAAGGATAATATTTAATAAATTCGAATTAAAATAATTGTTTTGTTTTGTTTTGGGTGGGCGTGGGGTCTCTCGCTTTAAGAAAGATGATGACAATTAACGGTAAACTGTCTCCTTAAACGAACGCTCGTTTGGCTATTTTAATATTCTTAATTTTCTTGGTGGCATTAGTTTAGTAATATTCCTCGGTCAATATTTTTTTTTCCTTTTTCTAAATTTTGCGATAAAGGGAGACAACATACACGACCGCAGTAATTACAGGAAGCAGGAAACACACGCACTGACGTCTGACCGGGCCCATATCTCACGTGGCAAATTGCATTTTGATAAGTTGCTTATGGCTGATGTTTTGCGTTTGTTGACTCCAATTAGGAGGGAATTCACTTTGACGCCTTTTCTAACCAAATCTATATACTTTTTTTAATTTATCAAATCAATATCTTTTATTCTGATTCTCTAAATACGCCAAGTCTATATTCTTTTAGTTTGTCATATCCCTCTCTTTTATTTCCACGGATTCTCTAAATTAGTCATTCTCGCACCAAATTTGCTAGATTCAACTGACGCAATACCCAAACGACATCGCTACATGATGCAGATAAGTATTTTTTGATGTGCCAGTCTGCAATGGCGAAAGCTTATTCATGTCATGCTCCGATGTCACCAACATTTACTAAGCTTTTTAACACACACCCACGTGGGCATTTGCACGTTTTTTCGCACATCATACTTAATCGGATAAATTCAAAATAAACAAAGTGAACGTACATGGAGGAAAAGCAGAATTTATTATGCACCTATAAATCGCGATACAAAGGGATAAATCCAGCTTGGAGACGAAAGCAAATATTGAGCTAAGCATTCGGAGTTCCTTTTCTCTTTTTGACAAAATAAGAATAAGGAATATGGAGTTCCACTAACCAGATCAAGAAATACAAAATGAAAATAAAAATGAAAATGAAAACTGGGGTGGGCCCATCATCTCATCAAAACTCCTTCGTTACCGATCGTGCTTCGAGCCCTGAGCAGACGCGGCAATGATTTGGCGTGCCGCGTTGGCCCGCCGTGTCACCTCATCAACCCCCACCGCCCCACCAAGATCACGCCAGTATCACGAGCGGTCCGAACCGGGTTGAACCGGTCAACATTGCGTTTGGTAACATTTCTACTCATGAGAATAGTTCCTTTTGAGAAATAGTTCTTTTCTATTTCTACTCCCTGGAATAATTTCTGAGTAAAATAGGGCGTTTAGTAACTACAAAAATTTCTTGTTATCGAAATAGAAAAAGAATAGAAATGCGTTTGGTATCGACAAATTTTTTTATTTCTTCTTCCTCGATGGTGGCGGCGGCGGCGAGCGGGGGCCATTGCCGGCCGGCCGCCGCCGCCGCCGGCCGCCGCCGCCGCCGGTCGCCCGTCGCCGGCCGCCGTCGCCCCACCCCCACCGCCCGTCGGCCACCGGCCGCCAGGTGGTGAAGGACGGCGACGAGAGGCCGACGACGGCGATCGGCCGGTGGCGAGCGAGTGGGGGCGGCCGGCGACAAATGGCGGAGATCGGCGCCGGCCGGCGACGCGGCCGGCGATCGGCGGCCGACGACCAGCGATGGCGGCGGCAGGTGGCGGGCAGCGGTGGGTGGGTGGCCGCGTGTTATAAGCGGTGAGAAGTCCCCAATAAATAGTTTCTAGAAATTGTTCCTAGGAATAATAAGCTATTTTTTTCTACTTCTCATTTCTACTCCAAATCTATTTCCAGGAACAACTTTATATTCTCAGGAATAGAAAAATCAGTTGGTGTTACCAAACGCATTTTTGTTCTTTTTCTATTCCAGGGAACAAAAGAACAGATAAACAAAAAAACAGAAACGTTACCAAACGGAGCCCTACCTTCGCAGAGTTTTGACCGTTGACACTCGGCCCTTGTTTCCACGCGAGGCGAGCGGTTCAAATGCACCACAAATATAATCATCACACCCGCCAAGGACGCCATAGCCACCCCCCAGTTTATTCTCGCAGATTGTTAAGCTCTGGCCATCGGTTGTCCGGCGATTAGCGTAGATGGTCACTCACTGCAACTGCCTGCAGTCGAGCCCTTCTGGTATGCCGGGAATGCTTTGCCCAGCATGATATAGATAGATACTCACAGAAGATTCAAACGAAAGCCAGGTTGAAACCGGAAGTGAATTTCTTTGTTACTGGAGCTGATGCTCTAATGAAAAACTATGGAGAAACCAAAAACAGCCAGAAAGAAAGTAGCAAGGTCTCTGACACATAAGCAAACTGCAGCACTCGTTCTTTCCTAGAAAGGGTTCCGCGGAAGACAGCGAGAGTATATGTCCTGATTATTTCAGGTTGTTTAGGGTGTGTGATTCAGCTTCTACTTGTGTACCGATAATGACCTTTCAATGAGCTCCACCTGTAAACCACGTCATCTAACTAAAGCAATGCATCCTTCGAGCATTCCAAAAGCCAGTGCACAGGATTCACAAAAGCAATTCTTAAGATGCTGGATTTATGTTACGAAAGGAATAATTAGTGCCTTGTCAACATCTGCACTCTGGTTTCCAAATGCTTTACAAAGGGCAGGCAAGAAAGAAGGTAATCAAAACATCAATTCCTCTTGGTAGAGACACCCGCAAAGCCGAACCAAGGGTATACAACTCGTTATGCCCATGATAGTGTGTAGGAAACCATGACGAATTAAAGAAATTAACAAATTGCAGTCACTAGTTTATAGAAGTTATATTCAAAAGTTAAAATTTCCTTCTTTCTAATAATGTATTAATACAATTTAAGTTTGCCCCCTAATATATCCTGGGTCTGTCACCATTAGGATCATGGCATCCTATTCAAAGACCCGAACTCAAAAGTAAATATCAGGGAGGAGATGATGCTCATTGATGGCATAGTATACGGACATAGAAACTTATAATGTGCAGCCATGTTTCACCATTCTATATTCTTTATATTAGTGGTAATCTACCAGAAGAGAAGGCCCAACGTACCAAGATAATAGTATGAAAAGTTAAAAGGCTCGTCCATCCAACAGAACATCCACAATGATGCCGGAGAACTCCTTGAAAGGCATTAATTCAGCTACTTAAGAACTAGTAAAACTTGGAGACCTACAACCAACTATATTTATTTTTCATATTTTAAAGGTCTAGTAAACGTCGTTTAAATTTCCAGATTCCTTATTTAATTGTAATTATTTACTAGTAAAACTAGTTTTGTCTTTCCTATGAGCCTTTTTGTCTTTCCAATGAGTATTGGTGATAACTCATGCTTGGAGGGTTGTTCTAAGCTCATTTATATAAGCATGCTATGATAAATGAAAAGGCAAGACTTGGTTGATTCGTAACTTATTTGAGCCTTTGGCTTGAGAATAAGAAGTTTTTTCTTGTTTTGCTCTTATTCCTTAGGCATATTAACTTCAAGTGGCAAGTATCCTATCCAAAAGTTCTTAGATGTATTACCTTCTACTTCTCTACTCTTTCTCCAGTGTCACAAAATAAGTTACCTAGCTATCTTCGTTTGACGCCGCAATGTTTATGAAAATCAACACTCTTTCATCTCTTTTCTTGGACGTGATGTGTGCTTCTGCATGTGATGCTAGATACGAAAAATCTCTGGCCAAACCTAGATACCTCAATTACAAAGTTTTTGGAATAGGAATTAAAAAGGTGCAAAGATTTCAAAGAATAAAGAAGATCACAGTCAAGATTTGTACCTTCATCAGACATATTATAGCAAGAGTTTTCTCATCTTCAGCCACCAACAATGGACAATAACCTGCAAGAGTGCACATATATATCACACGATAGATGGTAAGAAATAGAAAATCTCATTCATCCTTTATGTACACTTATACATGTGAATGGGTCACTAAGAGAGAACAGTTATCAAGCAGTGCTCTGTATCAGTTGAAACCCACCCAGTAACAGAAAAATAAAAATTGAAATATTCCAAGAAGACTGCAAAGTAGAGGAGAAATAAATGAAGGAAGCCCTACCTATGGAACAAAATCTGTTATCACATGACGCAGTTTGTCGATTACAATGTCTATTGACTCTTCCATCATATCTTTCTAGCAGCATGATACAGGGGAAAAAATTAACAGGGACATCAAAGAAGAAATGACTAGGCCCTATCACATACAATAATAATCAGGCAATTAACACTTTCAAGAAGAATGAAGGGAAACTAATCAGACCTGGTTTGAAGAGCAATTGGAAAATTAATGACAGAGCAAGTTCCTGAGTGGAGATTGTCAAAATCCAATTGATGTACTGCGTATACATCAATGAACTACATAAGTCGATGGTCAAGAGATAGAAAAGACTATCAATGTTTGACAAAGCAATTAAATATGAGATTAATCAACACTTACAAATATAGGCCATATAATACAGCTACAACCTAGCTTAATGAAGACTCCCCACTAGCGAAGAGTATAACGAGTCATCAGGTTTAAGTCCAGCTTCAATCATCTCGTCATACAACGCAAAAGCTTCATCTGATCTCCCGGCCTTGGCTAGACCTGAGATTATTGCAGTGTAAGTGACAAGACCTTTAGGCAAGCCCCTTTCAGACATTTCACGGAATAATTTTAGTGCCTCTTCTAGCTTCCCATAGATACATTCCCCGTGGATAAGGGATGTATATGTATACTTGTCTGGCTTCATACCCTGATTCATCATCTCATCTCTCAGCTTTTTAGGATCAGCAAGTTTCCCTTTCTTGATATGTCCATCTATTAAAGCATTGTAAGCAACAATATTTGGTGTATGTCCCTTCTCCTTCATCTCTTGAAAGATTCTTCTAGCTTCCACTAAGTTCCCTTCCTTACAGTATATGTCAATCAACATGGTGAAATTAACCAAGTTAGGCATCGAACCGTTCTCTTCCATTGTGAATAATACCCGTTTTGCTTCCTCTAGCCTATTCAACTTACACAGTCCACTAGCAATTGTGTTGTAAGTAAATTCATCAGCCTCAATCCCTTTACTCTTCATGATCACCAGCACCTCATGAGCTTCATCAATCATTTCATTTCTGCAATACCCATCTATTAGCGTGTTGTATATCACCAGATTCAATTCGATTCCATTTCTCTGCATCTCAGTAACTAACATATCAGCTGCCTCCATCTGGCCAACCTTGCAGACACCATTAATCAGAGCCCCATAAGTTTGAACGCTCGGAAGAAGGCCCTTCTCAGTCATTTCATCAAAAAGTGCAAATGCTCTTTTCATGTTACCCACCTTACAATTCAGATTGATTATTGAATTGTAAACAAAAACATCCCCTTGGATGCCTTTCTTATGCATTTCTTCAAACATTGTCTCAGCATCTGTAGATTTCTCAGAGCTTGCATACCAGTCGATCAAAAGCGTGTAGGTAACCACATTGTACTCCACCTGGTCTTTCTCCATCAGTCTCAACATTTCATCAATAGCCTCATCATCCTTTCTTTTTACGTATGAATTGATCCATGTATTGTAAGTGAAAACATTCGGCTTTATCCCCTTAGAAACCAGCTCGTCTGCGAGTTTCCTTGAATCTTCAACCATATCTTTCTTGCATAACAGATCAACCATGACAGTCAGTGAGTACACTGTTACCAGATCTGACTTAATCATCTGCCTGAAGAACCCGAAGCAATTCTCTAGAGTACTAAATCTCTTCAAAGCTAACAAAAAGACCATGCAAGACCTTTCATCAATCTCGAAACCTCTACTTTCTATGTAGTCAAAGACTTCCACAGCCTCCCCAAACATCTTATTATCAGCATAAACCCTGAACAACATGTCACAAAACTTCATGACAAATCTAGGCTCATCAAGTTGATCTTGACGCATGTTAACAATATCCAATATTGAGACAAAAGCACCACCATCCCTCACAGCAGAGTGCAACACATTCTTCATTTCAGCAAACTTTCGAGCTTCGTATAATCTTCGAGCTAATATAATATGAGCTCGAAGGTCAGGTCTGTGAGAAAAAAGAGATGGGTTCCCTTTCAAGAATCTGAAAAAGCTCAAGCAAGAATGAGGTGGCAATCTCGGGTTTGAGAGAATAATATGGGCTACATGGGGGTTGAGATTTGAGAGCAAGTTGGATTGCCCTTCCAGAGTTTTAACCCCTTTCTCAGCAAGTAACTTAGCAATCTTCCCTGCATTTACTTCATTAGATAAAGAGCTTGAAGTGATTCCATCTTTGAAAGAATTGGCTAGTCTTTGAGCCGACATTATCCTGGATAGGGATCAACAGCAGTAGTAGTAAGTACTAGTAGAGATTTACATGCTTCTGACATGAAAAGGAACTTTTGATTTACCAGCAATTTCTTTCATATTGCCACAAGCAAATAAGGTAAACTACGAGACAATGCAAAACATAGAATTTTCAAGGAAGAGAAAAAAAAAGACAACAACTATTTCTCCCGTGAGGACATGCCACATGGGGCACGGGGCAGTGGCTGGCCAAAGCTCCGTGCCACATGATGGGGACGGAGAATACAATACCCAGCCCCACACCGCCCATGCCCAACACTAAAAAACGAATAAGACAGAATGCAAACCAAAGCTATTAAAACAGGGATTCCTTTTTGTTCCACTCCAGTGTCAAATATCCCATACATTTCACCCATGAAATGAGTTTACAGAATTTTCTTTTTACGAACGAAGGGCGGGTTTTGGTCCAGGCGTAACGACAATTTCTGGGCATACCGCCATACGGAGCCAAATGAGAGCGATAGAGTGAGGACAGACAGCACTGCGCGCGCAGTAAAGCACGGTATGGAGCTGAAACGCTATCTAGCATAGACATTATGGCAAGCACCTGGAGGGCGTGCAAAAAGAAAGGACTTTGCCCGTTGTTTACGGCAGCGAAATTATCCCAAAACGCACAGGCACATTCAAAATGAATTCCACAACGCCACTGCACACTGACTTGGGAAAATTGGTGGCGTTCCATAAAAATCCAATTTCTCCAGCAAGCGGAGCATTCTCAACACGTCTTCAGAAATGAAGCCTAAAAGAGCCCCAAAAAAAAAAAAAAAAAAAAAAACAGAGAAAAGAGAAAAAAGAAGGACCTTGGAGATGAACGAGCGGGTTGAACTGAGACTTGAGACCTGAGCGAGTGTTTGCGGGAGATTGTCGGGGAGAGAGAGAGAGAAGAGTGATGAAATCGGATTTTGTTGTCTTGGGATTGGGCGTTTGGGCCCTTTTTAACGGTCCTAAGAAAGGGCGAAGATTGTCGGGCGGGGGAGGATTTTCAACTACTTCCAATTTCACTTGTAACTTTTCCTTTCACATTCGAGAATGAAAAAATCATTTTGTTGAAAGTCATTGCACTGAGGCTCCGTTCGTTTCACGAAAAATATTACTTTTTTGGAAAATATTTTCCAAGAAGTTATTTTCCAGGGAAAACGTAATTATTTTCCGGTGTTCGGGTAAAAACTTGATTTTGAAATGGAAAATATTTTCCCATTGTTCACTTGGAAAAATATTTTCCTTTACAAACTCTTTTTCAATAATTTTTTTATTATTTTATTTTTTAAAATCGTTATTTATTATTTTTTAAAATATTTTATTAAATTATTTTTTTCTTTATTTTATGTTCTCTCCTTCCTAGGGTCGCCGGCCATGCCTCAAGCTCACTTTGCTAGCAAGGCTCAAGGCTCGCCTACCTCCGGCGAGCTCGCATGATCGCCCACCGCAAGGTGAGCTCAAGGCAATGAGATTCGAGCCTCGCAGATTGACATCGCGAGTTATGTAGCTTCAATTTGAAAAATAGTTGAACTACCGGGAGGAAGAAGAAGCACAACGTCGTGCAAAAGCCGAGTGAGGGAGATCGACCAATTAGGGCAAGCGATTGACTTTGTTCTACTTTAAAAAGGAGGGATTTGATTATTTTGAAGGGAGCAAAGAGAGGCAAAGACGGGGGATTTATTTGGGTTCATGAAGAAGGGAAGAGAGGATTACAATTTTTATTTTAAAAATGGGTAAATTTGGAAATAAGTTTCCGTTTTGTGATGCTTGGGCGACACCGATTTGGCAAGCTCGGCCTTTGTCATCGGTCACCGGCCGTTGCCGTGGCTAACGATCGACCGAAAAAAAAAACAGCAAAAAGAAAGACAGAAAAATAAAGAAAAATAAAAATCGATTTTATTAAAAAATAACAAAAAAATTCGAATTTATGAAAAAAATCTAAAAATAAAAGAAATAAGTGAGGACTAATGGAGAGTATAAGATAAGAGAGAGTGGATGTGGAAAATGTTTTCCACTTTTCAAAAGTGGAAAACATTTTCCTTCACTTTAGAAGATTTTTTTTCCTTCATGGAAAATGTTTTTCCCAATGAATTTATTTTCCGTAAAACGAACGTCGGAAAATTCGGAAAACATTTTTTTGGAAGTTATTTTCCGTGAAACGAACGGAGCCTGAGTGTTGCAAAATTTGCTAAAACTCACAAGTCCAATAGTAAAAATCACCAATTACAGGTATACACGACCGTATTGATAAGAATAATTGGAGAATTTTAACGTGAGTATTGTTTTTCATCGACAATCCAAATATACATCATAGATCTTTATATTGATCTTCCCTAACACTAAATCGAGACTTTTGACAAAAAAAAAAAACTAAATCAAGATCTCTCTCTAAAATAATATTGTTTTAAGGATTGGGAAATAAGCAAATAACCAATCTCCATTTATTAGTGTTTTCATTGTTTTGATTCATGCAATGAAAAATCTTTCATCGAATGGTATGTTTTTCGATTTTATTAGAGAAGACTTAGGTATTGTGCTACATCCGGATAGAAGATGTCAAATGTAAATGCAAATATTATTTTCGACCTATATATTACAACACTAACAACTAATACTGAAAATGACTTGATGCCTAACAACTTTTGATAACAAACTATGCTGGAATATAATTAATGACATAACATGTAAACAGTTTGTTGTGAATACCAAGGATAACTCAATGGCCGATAACTTCAGGGGACAAACTCTGCTGGAATTTAATCAATAACAAGGCTTATACTCAGCTTGTTGTAATTTAGAACTTTGAACCCAAACTATTCCGAAATTTAATTGACGACCCAGTTTGTTTAGGTGTTAAACTGGAATTTATTTAACAACTATACCCTAGATAGGAAACACAACACTGGAATTTAATAAACGATGCTAGGTTTGTGGTACAACACTGAAAATTAATCAACGATACTAAGCCGAAAGTAGATATATGCTGAAACTTAATTAACAACTGGAATCTGAAAACTACAGCTAAATATGAAAAAGTAAAGATAAAGTAAAAATAATTGTTGTGTTGTTCAGCAGTTCTCTGTTAGATGGCTTGCCATATTTATAGGATCACCTAGTAACCGTCCTCCTTGAAAGTCGCTCTTAATTTCTCCCATGTCCTTTGCTTTTTCCTCAATCGCCTTTTCTACATTTGGTTGTTTCTTGACTTGTCGACATCACTCCTATAATTCTGTGCACCAAATGTTCCTGCTCAAATTTTGACATCAATTCTGCTTGAATTCTTCACCTCTAATATCGTCTCAAAACTAAGACACGTGGCAATCAACTACATAGCCATCAAACTATACATCACCATTCGAAAGCCCATCGATACTCAACCCAAAAATCCTTGAAATATTGGTCATCCCTTCACTAATATGGGCTAGATTGCTACTACTATTACCCTCGTGATCCGCACGTGATGGTAGGGGTAATTTTGGGTGTTAACAACTAGAAAAGAAGAATACTCTTCATGCATTACAAACCAAGACTCCGTCACAAGTCGTTTTCTTTTACTACATCGTCTTGTAGGAACCACATCTTACTACCTTTCATGCCTTTCACAATCAAGACACAATAAACTGAAAAGGCACACAGATACATCTGTAAAAATAGTAAAGAATTAATAAATGAATAGTAAAGTTCAGTTTGTTTTGAAAAATTACAATTTCTAAAAAGATAGTTTTCAAGAAGTCATTTTATATGAGAATGAATTTATGTTTTGGTGTTTGGCTAAAACCTGAAAAGGAGCTAAAATTTTTTTTTCATTGTTTGTTAAGGAAAATTTGATGGGAAAAATTCTCAAGAAATTCATTTGTTTTAATTATTTTTTATTTTAATATATTTTTCTTTACTTTTTTTTTTTTTTTGCTTCTTCTTTAGCCAGTCATTGGTGACTGGTCATGGGTGAACTCTAGCCTCGGTAAAGTCGGCGAGCTTGAGGCTTGCTACCAAAAGCCATGAGCTTGTCTGAACTAGCTTAGGCGATCTCAAGCCTCATCATGGGGGACCCAAGCTCGCCTAATCTGACAAGGCTCGAGCTTATCGACCATTGTCATGGCTGACGACTAGTCAAGGAAGAAGCAAAAAGAAAAAGGAAGAACAAAAAAATTTTGATTTTTTTAAATAATTAAAATTGAATTTTTTAAAATGTTACTATAAGAACAAATGTTTCATTAACAAAGACTTGAGCCCAAGCACTGAGAACTAGCACACTTGTGACACCACCAATGCCACGCATGGCACATTCCTCTCTACATATTGTCTTTCAAATTATTGATAGCATGTAGAAACTTCATAAGATTTTCTCAACCAAAATTTTGTGTAAGAAATTGTATGAGTTAAACGTGGATATTATCTTTATTTAAAATAATCATTAGTTTTACGTCATTCAAACAAAACATAAAAATGAAAAAGTTCCTGGGAGAGGGTCGTGTCAATTAGCATCACTACTCCCATACTAAGCTACTGTCCAACTTAGAGGTTGATAGTTTTAGGCATCATCTCATTCCCTCCATTGTCGTGTCTAAATGAACTATCCTACAAACTGAAAAATAAGAAATGCCTAAGAACCCAATAAATGAAACTTCTAGGTTTAAGTTAGAAAATCACCACCTTGCCACTCAACCTGATATCAATAACCAACATGGGTACATAACACGCAATTACGACAAATGCATGAGCAAATGTTTCACCTTTCCTATTAAGATATGTTCATGAAGTCTAATAACAACGTTGCATGCAAAAGGAATAACAAATGTTGACACAAGGTAATCACTAATTAGTTCTAATGCTTATATGCATTTAGATATGCACATACTCATTCATTTGGTTCATTACTTCTCCTCCCAAACTCTTCTAGGGCATCTTGACACATGAAGCATCCTTACATATAGGACATCTTGACTCCCAAGGCATCTCGATACCCTCTCTAAGACATCCCAACTCATGGAGTATCCCGACACACGGAGCATTGTCATCTTTTAATTTATGGGTGACGGAATTATATTATTATCATGCACCATGCACCTATTAACATTGATCTTTTTTGCATCAACAATGAAGTAAACATTCATTACAACAATCTACATCCAGTGCATAACGCCTTTTCATGCATGACATTGCCTTGCCCTTTTCATAACCACATATGCGGATGATGATGATTACATGCTTACATCATTTCCTTTCTCCTCATGCCCTTTTATCATTCACATATAACAATTACAACAACATACTTATTCCTTCCATTTTGCAATGATGAGTAATCATTTACATGCATTTTAATACTTATACCC
Organism: Corymbia maculata; assembly: GCA_014182735.1. Taxonomy (NCBI): domain Eukaryota; kingdom Viridiplantae; phylum Streptophyta; class Magnoliopsida; order Myrtales; family Myrtaceae; genus Corymbia; species Corymbia maculata. Next base: position 29,594,256 of record CM024692.1, on the reverse strand, counting down.
ACTTTCTTGCTTCATCAAATATTCCTCAAATTGATGAAATGCATTAGTCAAACAGTTGAATAAGAAGCAATGCGTGATCATACTCAAAATGTGAATTTGGTCAGTAAGTAGTCCGACTCGATAAGAAAATTGGCCTTTGAAAGCGAATCGCATTTAGAGAGCAAATCAAACTCAGAACATAAATATATTTAGACTGAGGTTCAAAAAATAAACATACTCGATCTAGAAAGTAAATATACCCAAGTTCAAGACGTAAATATACTCAGACTCATGAATTAGATATGCTTGTGTTCGGAAAGTAAATATACTCACCCTCAAAATGTAAATATACTCAGGTTCAAAAATAAATATACAGAGACTCAAGTTTAGAAAGTAAGTATGCTCAAACCCAAAAAGTAAATATACTTGGGTTCAGAGAGTATTTCTCAAGTTCAGAACATGAATTAGACTCATCCTTCTACATGCAACATGTTACCACATCCCAAAAAAAAAAACTCGGTAAACAACAATCTGAACATCACAGCATATCAATATATCACTATTGAATAAGTCACGCTTATTATCAAATTTAATTATAACTAAAGTCACATAACTACCAATTACATTAAGAGTGTAAAGTAGATTAAACTAACTTAATGTCTAGAATTTCCACTTACTTCGAACAAACTTGAATGATCAAATGCCTTAACCACCTTTTGACTCGAGCAAGATAAAATTCGGGACAAAAGTGGAAGAAGTTTGCTGGAGATTCGAGGGTAGACTAATACGGCCAAGGTGAAAGCCTGAATCTAAATTACCAAAGTTGAAGACGATAACAAGAAGTAGATGTGAGGTGATAAGCCACATGAGTCTACGTCTGGTAATCCTACTTATTCCATGGTCATGGGGGAAATGAGTTGGGAACTAATGCCTCATGATGAAACCTTAGTCATTAGGTGTCATAAAGCATGTGAGAGTCTAAACTCAATAGAACAATGACATGGATCCTGTTAAAAGACAAGTGGGTATTAGGTGTCAAGTTTCTATAAGAGTCTCCCTTAGAGTAAGACACTTAGCCTTGTATGTATTATTAAAATGACAAACCAAGTAGTATCTGCTCTCTCATGCTATCTAAAAGAAAACAAGTGGCTTACTAAGAATGATTAAAAGACATCATAGTGAGAAGAAATTATCTTCCTTCCGCCAAATAAGTGGGTCACTATTAATGGGAGATTGTGATTAGTACTAGTTAACTAAGTTTAAAAGAACAAGGATACCTCTTCAATTGAATTGCCGTTTGAACATCAATTTTCAAGGGTCTCTTATGGGGACCTGTTTAGAGCCACAAATGAATTCTCTGAGAACTATGTGATTGGTAAAGGGAGATATGGTATTATCTGTAAAGGAGCTACATAGGAAGGCAGCTACCTGGCAATTAAAGTGCTTAACTTGGGCCCGGGGTGCTTCAAAAAGCTTTGTCTAGGAATGTCGAACCTTAGGGGCCATAAGACACCGAAATCTCTTGAAGATATTGAATGTGTGCTCAGGTGTGGATTATCATGGCAACAATTTCAAAGTTTTATTATACGAATACATGGCTTATGGGAGCTTAGAGAATTGGATACACCAAAGAAATGAAGAAGACGTCGAACTTGAACATGAATATAGAAAACTAGGACATTTGGGACTAATGCAGAGAATTGGATACACCAAAGAAATGAAGAAGAAGTCGAACATGAACATGAATATGGAAAACTAGGATATTTGGGACTAATGCAAGGGTTAGACATTGCCATTGACATAGCTTCCACAATCGAATATCTTCACGAGGATTGCAGCCCAAAGATTGTACATGGAGATCTAAAGCTGAGCAATGTCCTTTTGGACAACGAGATGATAGGGCAAGTTGGGGATTTTGGGCTAGCAAAGATCAGCTTGGCCATGACAACAGAGGCTATGGGCATTGACAACCACAACAGCTTAGTGGCAGTGAAGGGTTCTATAGGCTATGTCCCTCCCAGTAAGAAAATGTTCTTGTAAATTCTCTAAGTTTTTATCTGCCTTGGCAAAATTTGGATTCATTGCATATTGCTTGATGTACACTATTTTAGAGTATGGCATGGGGTACATGGTCAACAAAAGGTGATGTGTATAGTTACGACATTCTTTTATTAGAAATTTCTACTAGAAGGAGACCCACAAAAGAGGCTTTCAAGGACCATTTGAATCTCCACACCTTTGTTAAGGTGGCTCTACCAAACCAAGTGATGGAGATCGTGGTCTCGGCCATCTTTAATGGAGAAAACGAGAATGATATTGAGAGGATGAGAGATTGCGTCGCCTCTCCGTCCTAAGGATTGGATTGGAGTTGCGTGTTCGATGGAGTCACTGCAGGATCGGATGGACATGGTCAAAGCACTTAAAGAATTGCATAAGATCAGGGCTAGGTATGGAGCTGAGCAGAGGCCTGATTGAAGCAAGTTCAGCACAGAGATACTTAGACTAGACTATTCTTAGGATTAATTTAGCTTTCAACAAGAAAAATTCGGACGGTTCAATTTAAGTACTCTACTTCCATTTGGTCCGTCTCCAGAGGCCCCCCCCCCCGGCCCCCGGATCTCACTTTGCTCTTTATCTTGATTTTCTGTTTCCAATTTTTCCTCTGGAAGTTCTCTAATAAACTTTAAGTAATTCCTAATAATCGTCAGTTTTTTAACATTAGATAATGTGAGTGCTGCGCGCCATTTGTCACAAAAGAGAGTTTTATTTGACGACTGACACGGATGATCTCATCCCATCATTATCAAAATATTGTCAAATTTTTTCGAGAGTCCTTCAGATTCGATGAAACTAAAATTGACCATGTGATTTTGTTTATATGCCTAGGTAAATAGTTTTCTCATTAGATTACTTTCTTTCCTTCACATATTGTTGTAACACCTTTCAATTGCAATACATTATTGCATCAATCCAATGAATTATCCGAATACTTTGATAATATCATAATATCTCACCTCAAACTTAAGGTTGTTCTAAGGAAATCAACTCGAGTTTAGAAACTAGAAAACCAAGCAAGAAAAGGAGCCTTTGTAAGACCATGCACGGTTTGAACATCGGAAGGGACATGGACAAGATCAATAGTTCCTCGAAAATTATGATTTTGAGTAGGGTAATAATGGTTGTTCTCAATATTCAAATCCACAGATGAGGGAGACTCGACCCAAAGGCGTGGCAGTAGTTTGTGGGAACTTAATCGAGAGAATTTTAGCTTGCATATCAGCAATCTTTCGAGCCGCCTGTGCCACAAAATTACCTGCATTTCAATTCTTTTGTCAATTAGAGAAGTTTTTGGACTGATGGAATTCATAATCTTGTATCTTTTTAATGTATCTATATTCCAGATCAACTCTAAATTACAAAGGCATCAAATTCTTTTCTAACCAAATCTGTAAGCTCTGGGAAGAACAGAATTAGAATCAAATCAGAGTGCCATATTAATTTGGGGAAGGATTATCACCACCGCGATTCTACATCTGGAAAAATATCCATTGCTGGGAACGAGCATCTCCTTTTGGGGCAGTTTGCTATCCATTACAAGAGTATTAGATGGCGGAAATGTGAATCCTCCAAGCACAGTGTTATTTCTAGCAAGCGTGCTAATGCCACTTTGTTTTGAGTGGGGGGAAAAGGTCTACGAGCTGAAGTAATTTTAACCTGGAAACCTCGCCAAGCTGCTGGCCACACGCTTGGCACTTCGGTGTGGTTTTGCAGAATTCTGTTTAGGATTTTAGTCATTTAACGATGGTATTGGATTGGAAGATAGGTATATTATAAGTGGAACATTCTGGAGAGCGCTTGTCAAGATGCAACCTCCCTTCCTTTAGATAAATGGAAGAATCTCTCCCATGCTATCCTTTTGGAAAAATCTATCACTTCAGTATAACATCTTGGGCCCGTCACTCTATACATATTATCTTTTTTGAATCTCACTGGACTCTTACGGTTTTGTTCTTATGGCAAAGCCAATTAGATAGAGAATCTAAAACCTTATAAGCCAATCTAGGACTTCCTCCGTAGGCAATGTGGGACAGGAGATATGCCCCCTCCTCATGCACGTCCAAGGACCGAGGTGTGGGTGTATCGCCATCTCTCCTCTTTGTGCACCGCTACCTAGGCCGTCACACTCTCCACCACTTTGAGCACATCATTCTCTCACCCTCATTGTGCATGTTTGGGGACTAAGGCGCGGATGCATTGCCAAGACTCCTCCTCATGCACTGCCACTTGGGCCATCACACTCCCCAATCCTTTAAGCACATCGTCCTCGTTGTGGCTCCACACGCAGTCAAGAGTCGGCTCTGATATCACATAATCCTAGATTCACCACTGTACACATATTATCCGCTTTGAATCTCACTAGGCCCTCACAGTTTTATTCCTCTAGTACAAATAAAGAATCCAAAACCTTATAAGCCAGTTCAGGATTCTTTCCCTACACGATGTGGCGTAGGAGACGTGCCCCCTCCCTACACATGTCCAAGGACTAACATCCCTCCTCTCCACGCATCGCCGCCTGGGCCATCAAACTAGTGGAACAAAACAACAAGGGCTTAGTGGGATCCAAAACAAATAATATGTGTACAGTGACAGGCCCAAGATGTTACATTCAGCACCTAAGGGGCCCATTATTCATGTCATCCCAATACAAAACATGCCCTAATAGCAGAAAATTTGTTAGTTTGTATCGTATTGTCTATTGGCAAAGAATATTTGGAAAGTGAACCAAGAGTGTAAGGACCTGAGACTCGTTGAGTAATATTGTCCGCGTTACTCAAGGGAGAGAGATCACAGCGATGTGGGACAAGAGACATGTCCTCCCTCCCTTACACACGTTTGAGGACTGAGGCGCGGACGCACTGCCATCCCTCCTCCCCGCGCACTGTCGCTCGGGCTGTCACATTCTCCCCCCCACTTCGAGCATAGATACCATTTGTAAGGACCTGGGGCTCGTTGAGCAATATTGTCCGTTTTGGGCCGAGGCCCGCACGGCTTTAAAACGCGTTACTCAGGGGAGAGGGATCCTAGCCTTATAAACCATCCTGGGACTCTCCCCCTAAGTGATGGGGGACAAAAGACATGTCCCCCCCTCCCTTGCGCACGTCCGAGGACCGAGGCACGGACGCACCGCCATCCCTCCTCCCCACGCACCGTCGCTCAAGCTGTCACAAAGAGTGGAACCCAAAATTCAGTTAGAATCTTCATGAAGTTGCATCTTCTAGATTAACATGATTATTTTCTGGTTAATATTCATCTTGAAGTGAAGAAGATTGCGTCTTACGTAGAGCAACAACTCTATATGCTTCTTGTGAAGAATTATTGCATCATTGGTATAAAGATGTTGAACAAGTTATCTAGCCATCAGTCCCAACCACTTCTAAACTTTTTGGTATACTAGACATCCTTGCTTTTGGCTATGTTTCAGAAATCTTAGAAATCTCAGAGAAGCCGTCTGGAACTCTTATATTGCCAAAAGCTTTAAGAGGATAGATCATTGAATGATCTTGAATTGTATGGCATTGTAAGGCCCGGTGGCAAGGCCCTTGAGCCAACCCACTGAACTTACAGTCTTGAATGTTTTCAACCAAAGGGTTTGCGACTAGTGGCATTTGCAGAAGTAATGTCGTATGAACTTGGTCTGAGATTGCAACATGCCTGTGGTCAAGTTAAATATCCATGTTTGTGATCTTGAAATCACCTTTGGTCAATCTTGTAGATAGCAGTCCTAGTGGTTTAGGTTGCCTTCACTGTGACCTTCTTTGGTTCAGTTTCCAATTGACTTGCGTTTTATATTTTTTGTTTTTCGGTTGAGTGCTACTTGCGAACCATAGCAGCCCAATATAAAGATTTTTTCATCGACTTGGTGTTTGTTTATTGGTGCTCTCCAATAAGAATGCTACTGGCTTGGCTCTTTTACTAAAGTGTGACACATGAACATTGCAATGAAGCTTGAAAAATAAGCTCATGGAAGCTGTTCCTTGAAGCATGATTTTGCTCGGTTCAGCTCCAATTTTGCACAGTCGAAGCTTACCGATTTTCTTGGAAATCCTCATTCGTATGCTATTTTTATGTAACACGGTGACTTTCCTAGCTCTCTTTACTTCGCTTTTGTCCAAAAACTATCGAGCCTCCTCTTTGTGCCTCCTGAACTCTTTTTTGGTCCCATCCATTTGTATGTGCATGCGCAAATATATGATTGAAACGCTGATATGTGACCTTGGAAAAAGAGACTAGGCGGTTCTAGCTACTGGAAATTGTTTTTCCCTATTGCTCGACTCTTTTCTCATGAAATCTTTTGACTTTTTTCTTTTTTTTATCACTTGGTCATGTTGTTGTCATATTTAGATCCCCCAATAAAGGGCGAGAAGAAATTACCTGCTGTCCAGACATTTATTATGGAATAGGAAGCAGTTGTTCATGAAATCCTCATGTTTAACTGCATCAATTTCTATGGCGAATTGTTTCTATTCCTGGTTAGATGGATGGTTCATACTTCTACATTTATAGATTCTTCATGTTCATTCGTGTCAGTGTTTGTCTTGATCGTTTTGGCTTTTTGGTAATAATTACTCAAATTATTTCACTGGCATAGCCCACAATCAGTTTAAAATGCTTAGACATGAATGGATTTATATAATTTTCTCCATTGATATCTGCTTCCATGCAATTTGTTTTTACATGCTGCTGCTTTAATTGAGAGTATCTTCTCTTAGTGAACATGCTAATATCAGAGGTGCAATGGGGATCCACTACGTGTATACATGGATTTGGGGGCTGGATGAAGGTGATCAGGCCGAGAAGATATGTTCATCAGTTACCATGCAAGAGACAATGTTCAGTCAACCTATGTTGCTTCACTTTTCCGTAATGGTAGAAATTATCACATTTCTTCTTATAAGGACAATGTGAGCAATCATCTCACCAATCCCTCTCGAGTTTCATCTTGATTCTCTCCCTACTAACTTATGATGCCTTTAATGTATTAAATCTTGTTTTTTTCACCCAAAATATGCTGGTTTATCGGTCTTCCTCTTGTCGCTGTCCTCAAAGGAACGAACTCGCAAAAAAGCCATTCAATTTGCTGTCTCACTATTCATTTGGCAAGTGCTTAAATAAACTTGCATATTTATCCAACCGGGTGGGGTTTCGCCGCATAAGATGGCGTCTTGATCAATGGAAAAGCACATTCTTTTAAAGGGAAAAATTGTCCAAAAAGTTCTAAGCTTATTGCACTTTTGTCAATTCAGCCCCAAATCTTTCAATTTTGCCAATTGAATCCTAAAAAATTTCACTTTTTATTAATTGAGTCCATCTTGCCAATTTTGGTTGGAATTCATGGACACATATGCTAGATGTCTTACTTGGCACAACCAACGCAAATGTCATGGGCCAATTGATCTAGCGTTCCTTTTGAACCGTGCGGTTTTAGGATTTTTCCCAAGTAACCTTTCCCACTCAACTCACAAGGATTTTAGAGAGAGAAGCTCTAAATTGTATTTCCCTAGTGAATGAGGTGATACAAATGAGGGGGAGGAGACCCCTATATCATACAGTTGAGATCGTATCTCTCCAACTACCACCTACCTACCTTTATTACATAGGTGTACGATTAGCATATCGCCCGCCCCTAGGAATATTCTAGAATACTTAAGAAAACCTTAGGATTTAGGAATACTGGTTGAGGGTCGCTCATTCCAGAGGATCGGTCATGGTGTCGTGCAGGAACCCTTCTGGATCGTTCACATCTTCGAACCATAATACTAATGTGGACTTGGATTTTTTTTGGAATTTTTTGGAATTTTTTCTTCTTTTTTTCCCCCTCTCTCTTCTTCCTCAGCCAACCGCCTTGCCTCGGGAGATCCAATTGCCTATGCCGTGCATATCTTACGAACTCTATATCCCTCCAAAGAAATATTGTCATCAGAAATTCATCATCTCAAAATTAGTAAAGCAGCCTCCCAAGAGATAAAGCCACTCCGGAGGGAATCGACACTCACAAAATCTTTTCCATATTGAGATTAATTGGCCCTCCTACGTTTATTTCTCTGAGGGCTTTGAAATATGATCAAGTGAACAACAAATGATTCACTTTAAGACTCCATTCGTTTCGCAAAAAATATGACATTTTCAAAAAAATATTTTTCAAGAAATCATTTTTTAAGAAAACGTAATTATTTTATGATCTTCGGGTGAAACCTAAAAATAAAGTGGAAAATATTTTCCACTATTCGGTAGGGAAAATATTTTCCTTTATACACTCTTTTTCAATAATTTTATTATTATTATTTATTTTTTGAAATCAATTTTTAATTATTTTTTATTAAAATTTTTTTCTTTTATTCTTTATCTTTTTTTTTCTGTGTTTACCCTTCTTCCTTGGCCGGTTGCCAACTACGACGACGAACGATGACCGGCCATAGGCGAGTCTTGAGCTCACCTCGCCGGCAAGGCTCGAGGCTTGCCCACCTTTGGCAAGGTTAGGCTCACAGCTCGTTGGCTTGAGGCAACAAGGCTCAAGCCTTGCTAGATCAGTGAGCTATGAGCTCAGCTTGCCTATGGCCCATCGCTGGCTATTGTGTAACCGGTGGTCGGTCGAAAAAGAAGAAGAGCAAAAAGAAAGAAAGAAAGAAAAAAGAAAAAGGAAAAATAATGAAAAATCGATTTTATTAAAAATAACAACAAATTGAATTTAAAAATAAAAGAAGAAGAAGAAGAAGTGGGGACTAGTAGAGGGTGTGAGATAAGAGAGGATAAGTGTGGAAAATGTTTTCCACTTTTCGAATTGGGAAGGGGGAGGATAAGGATCGGAAGAGGAGAATCCCATCAGAAAAAGCTTCAAATGAGCAAGTAGTAGTACACAAGCGCGTGTGCTGAGATATAACGAAGACTACGAGACGAGGCAAGTCAAGTCATCACCACTAATATCGCAGCCCCTTCTTCTTCTCGATTATGGGTTAAAATGGTGGACGAAAATTGAGGACAATCAACAGTGTTTGAAAAGACTCCATTTTTAATTTTCTTGGATGGCTTTGGAGCTAGCATCATCTCTTTTGCGTTGCGCCGGCAACTTATGGACAAGAGACAGGATAAGTACACTAAGGCTCCATTTGGCAATACTCCTATTTCTCTATTTTTCTGCTCTTTTGTTCCCTGAAATAGAAAAAGAACAAAAATTCATTTGGTAACGCAAACTGATTTTTCTGTTCCCCATAATAAAAATTTATTCCCGAGAATAGATTTGGAGTAGAAATAAGAAGTATAATTTTCTACTTCTTATTCCTAAGAAAAAAACAAGAAACAATTTCTTCTATTGGGAAACCCTAAATTGAGATTTCTTCTCTTCAGTTGAGCCCAACCAGCCCCTCCTCTGTTCTCCGCTCACCTCCGCCTTCCTCCACTCGCGTCACCTCTGCCTTCCCTTCTCCGATGGTGTCACCTCCGGTCACTTGCCTCCAATCACGTTGCCTTCGTTCACCTCACATTTGCTCGCCTCTCTCCGATCGCCTTTGGTGGCGTTGCATCGCCTCTACTCACCTCTCTCCGGTCGCCTCTGGTTGAGTCACATCCACTCACCTCTCTCTGGTTGCGTCGCCTCCGGTCACTCGATTCCAGTCACGTTGGCTTCGCTCGCCTTTACTCACCTCTCTCCAATCGCCTTTGGTTGTGTCACCTCCGCTCGCCTCTCTCTGGTTGCGTTGCTTCCGATCACTCGGCTTCACTCATGTCCGAATGCCATGGATGTGTTATCTTGACGAGGTCGCCAAAAAAAAAAAAATCCCCTATTGAAATAAAAACAAAAAAGAGGGATGCAACATGAGGACTTCCCAGGATGTCACCCATCCTAATACTAGTCTCACCCAAGCACGCTTAACTTCGGAGTTCTGATGGAATCCGATGCATTAGTGCTGGTATGATCGCACCCATTATGTTATGCATTGCAAACATATTTGAAGCAAAGCCCTTTCTCTTCTTATTAGCGCAATCACTGATTAATTAACTGGCGTTGCCTCTGCTCGACTCTCTTCGGTCGCCTTTCTGCAATTGCATTGCCTATGGTTGCATTGCCTTGGGTCACTTCTCTTTGGCCGCATCAAATCTGGTCACGTCACCTTCAATCGCCTCTCTCCAATCGCTTGCCTCCGGTCGCGTCACATCTCTTGGTCACCTCTTTTCGTGCGTGCCTTGATATCCGTATCTTCTCTCGTGCTCATCTCACCTTGAATCCAGGTATTTCTCTTTGATTCCTTCTTTGCTTTTGAGTCGAGAATAAATCCTCCTTTTCAAGTCAAAACTAGTTGTTGGCATTCTATTTTTCTATGAGTTCTCTATAATTTTCTCACATGTCTGTGTTTTGTTGCCCTTGTTTGATGGCCATTGTCTGCTGGGTTTTGCTAATCCATTGGCACTCAAAGTCGACACCGAACAATATGCTTTATTTTGAATTTTATAACTCTCTGGAAGGTATATTGGTCGTCTCCATCAGATGCGCATTGGATGTTGCATAACCGTGATATCTTGATTGGAGGAGTCTTGGGTCCAGTGGACATCTCACCATGTTAAGAAATTTGTTTTTGCCTAAAATTTTTGGTTGCGCCATAAGACATGAATTTATTTTTATATCGACTTCATGAGTGTGTGGCTTCTTCTAATCCTGTTGTCTTATATCTTTGTAAATGGTCACAACATGCTAGGATGGTACATATAGCTATAGTCATTCTTGCACTGAATGCACAATTGACTTTTCTTGGTTTGGTCTTGTATGCAGTCAACCAATATGTTGTTAGTCAATTTCTTTTCCAGTTCTACATGTGTCATCTTTCCAAGTGATTGATTATTCTGCATTCTTCTTCTGAAATTTTACCCCCGGCATAGTATGTGAAGTTCTTGTAGTAATTATTGTATTAATAGATGGAGTCTTCTCATATTCTTTATTTGGAGGAAGCTTCCGAACCCTGCAAATAATGTTCGCTAGTGGAGAAAGGCTGACTATCGTGGGCCATAAGTATGGATGTCATGAGTTAGAATTCCTAGGTGATTCATATTTAGTTTTACTGGGATGCATAGGTAATGGCAAGGGTGTTACTAAGATCGATTGCAAATAGAATCGAAGTCTTGAATTAAGAGTGGTTGCTTAAACTTTACCTGTTGGTTTACTCTGTACAATCTTGCACCAAATAAAGCACAAATCTGGCTAGTTTAGGCCTTGTATTAATGGACAAGTTGGGACTACGATTGCCATTTCTGATCTTTAAGTTTTCTATTGCCATATTATGCTGAGATCTTAAGTCTGCATAATCTCATGCATTCTTTAATTGATTGTATTTTGTTATGACTTTCTAAATCAAAGTTTTAATTTTGTGAATATAAACCCTTTTGATATCATTGTTGTGGGATACAAGTTTTTCCCTTTGTTGGTCACTAGTTTCGAATTATGTTCCTAAATCAATCATTTGCATGTGAAAAGCAGGATGGCCGCCGAGTGCATGTAATTGAAAGGGACTTGTCAAAGCATGACGGATTGTCGGAGAGCTATTGCAACTAGGTGATTAACTCAAACTGATTGAGTTCTGACTTGAAGGTAAGTCTTGTGAAGCTTTCTACATTTCTTGACAATGATTCGGGTGCTACTCACCATCACTTGATAGTAGTTACCATTGCTTGGTTATGATTGTATTTATTATTCTTGTTCCCACAAGTAATGAAAATTAAATCTGCTTACTGAATTGAACATGGTGAATGCAGACTGAGTGGAGAAAATAGATGCACAACAAGTGTATGGTTATGCACTCTTCAAGGATGGACAATATGCTTTATTTCTGAGTAATCGTTTTGCCTTTGTTTTTAGGAGCAATTGTTCACATTAAAGGAAGAACTTCCTGTAACATGGGGTCAAACCTGTGAACCTTATGGGGCTAATTAGAAACTAGAGTATTCTCCCATGTGCTAGGGTAGCTCCCCACCTTATTCGTCTAGGTAAATTATGAAAGTCTTTCATTGAAACTTCGACTTTATATAAACATTTTGCAATAGGAACACTTGGTTTGTGCTGAAAGAACAGATCTTCTATATTTTCTTGATACAATGTGTGAAGAATTACACCCAAAATAATATATTTTGGACTGATGGAAAAAAAAAATTGTATATATGTGATGGATGAACGAGAGCAAATATATTGAGTAATCATTCACAAAAGCAAAGATGAATAGATGCTTTTCATTTAAAAGCAGGCCATCATTCTTCAACCAGTTTATCACCATGTATTTTGTGATAGTCCTTGAGATATAATGTGACAATTGTGAACATTTAGTAATTACTCCTTGTGTTGTATGTGCAGATTAAGAGGGAGATCAAAATATTGCAAAACCTTTGTGGTGGACCTGATATAGTGAAGCAATCCAGGTATTGTTAAAGATCAGCAGTCAAAGACCCCAAGTTTGATTTTTGAATATGTTAATAACACAAATTTCAAAGTGTTATATCCGACCCTTCCTAACTAAGATATTCGCTATTATATTTATGAGCTTTGAAAGGCAAGCCTCCCCCCCAAAAAAAAACTCATTTACAATTGCTTTTGTCCTTAACTTTTTTTCTCTACTTGTTTCTTGGGCTCTTGTTGTTAAGTGGTGCCTATAGTTGAAGCCTATAACTTTAATATTAGTTTTGATTTCGATCTTTCTAGCAAATGTGAGTAGCGAAGAAATCCTATGACTTGTTTTACTGTAAAAGATATTGTTGATGTTTACAAAAATATTGTTGTCTTTTTGCAATCCTTTAAAATTTCATATATGATTGTTTTTGCTTTTTGCTTAGCTTGGTGAGCTTGTAGGAAGCTATGAGTCTGACATTTCGTAGTTAGTCTTTTCCTTGAAGATAGAGAACTAGAAAATATATAATTGAAGTTTTCTTAATTGATGTTTTGAGGGAAATGTTTACTTTGTATTAATTGAATCCCAAAGCCACAAGTTGAAGTCACCTTGCGATGTTTACATCTCATTATCTGAATTTCTTCAGAAAAAAAGTTACTGTTTGGACTATACAAGGTGAACATTGTCTTAGTTAAACCTTTTTGGGGACATATACCTCCCTACCAATGTATTGGATATATAAAACCACACTTTTATTAACATTTTATATATAATAAGAAACTATACTTTTCTTCCCTATACTTTTATGCTTTTTCTAGTCAGCTCACAATACTTTTAATTTGTCTAATTGAGCCCGATTATCTTGGTTGATGTCAGAAGCAGAAAATATAGCAACGAGGGAAAGAAGTTGGCTCATCGATGAGTGAGAATATTCTTCTAGCGATTCCTATCAAGGAGTTTTTAGGCAAGTTTTAGGCTTTAGACACGATGTTGAGTTATCTAAACCAACCTGGTTTCCTTAGGTAAGGATCTGGGGCTCACTAAGTAATATTGTCCGCTTTAGGCCGAGGCCCGCACGGCTTTAAAACGCGTTACTCAGGGAAGAGGGATCCCAGCCTTATAAACCATCCCAGGCCTCCCCCCTAGGCGATGTGGGACTCCCCCCTAGGCAAGAGACATGTGACCCCCCTCCCTTGCGCACGTCCGAGGACCGAGGCGTGGATGCACCGCCATCCCTCCTCCTTGCGCACCGTCGCCCAAGCTGTCACATTACAGTAAATTGTCAAGACCTGAATGGATAAGGGAGATTGTTTATGGACATTCAAATAGGATATATGAAGTATTTAGGTTAGAGAGACATGTTTTTCTAAACTTATGTGATTTAATGAGGAAAAGAGGTTGGTTGAAAGATAGTCAATATGTAAAGGTAGATGAACAAGCTGGGATTTTCTTATTTGTGGTTGGTCACAAAAGCTCTAACAGAGATTTATGTGAGAGATTTCAACATTTGAGAGAAACAATAAGTAAGTATTTCACTAGAGTGTTGAAAGCATTATTCAAATTGTCGAAAGAGATTATCGAGCCACATTCCTTTGATGTTGTTTCGAAGGAGATTCTTATTGATCCTAATCATAAACGCTACTTCAAGGTATGATTTTTCTATCAATTTTAGACCATTAAATACATGAGGCTTATAATCTTGTGTAACGCTAGATTTTTATAAAATTACGGGATTGCATTGGTGCTATTGATGTCACCTATATTAGTGCTTCCGTCCCGGTGTTACAGCATATCCCATTTAGAGGCAGGAAAAGGAGTACCACTCAAAATGTGATATGTGCTTGTTCATTTAATATGAAATTTACTTTCGTGTATGCTGGTTGGGAAGGATCTGCTAATGATTATCGAATTCTCTCGGCAGCACTTGAGACTCCTTGACTAAAATTTCCTCGAGCACCACCTGGTATTTGTTTTGTCTATATGAACTAATTTTTTTTATGATTGTATAGCTATTGCATATCACAACAAATTTGTATATCTTCTTATAGGTAAATATTACGTGGTAGATTTTAGTTATGCAGCACTTTCAGGATTTTTAACTTCATTTAAAGGCGAGCGGTATCATATAAATGATTACAGAGGTAGCAGGAGAGGGCTTAGAACAGCTAAAGAACTGTTCAACCATAGACACTCTTCATTGAGGAATGTCATTGAGAGGTCATTTAAGGCATTAAAAAATCGCTTCTTCATTTTAAGACACACGCCTCCATTTTCGATTCTAAAGCAAGCATTTATTGTAATTGCATGTTGTGCTCACCATAATTTCATTCGCGACCAAGACAAAATGGGCAAAAACTTTGCCCAATATGGAGATCTGAACTACCCATTTGGACCTACACAAGAGGAGATTGTAGATGATACATCACTCAAGAGGGCGGCTGAGATAAACATGATTAGGAAAAATATTGCAAACAATATGACAAGAGATCACAATATGGATGAGATTCCATGACTTTGTATTTCTGATTTTTGTAATGTGTTTATAAACTATTATGAATACATTTCTTGACTTTGTATTTCTAACTTTTACATTTTTGTTAATTGTATTAACGTCATTCAATTCTATATTATTTTATAGAAACACGTCTTATCTATTTTGGTAAATGATGTGTCAAGATGAATAATCATTGATTATTCTATAGCAATAGAGATTCGCTAAATTGTTGAGTTTTAGAAAAAGAAATTGACATTCTTCGATTTGCAAATGTAGCTTAAGCTTACCAGTCATTCAGATGAGTAAAATGCAAATAATCTCTAGCAAAAGCAAATGCTCTAGCCTTAAGAATTAATTGCATCTAATTAGACAAATTTATTCTTTTGATTAAAACAAACTTTCCTAAAGAGGGATGAAAAATAAAATAAAAGGATCTAGAAAAGATCTACTTTAGTTGCTTGGGTTGAGATTTGTGGTGAATGTTAAAACATAGAATCATTTTTCTTTTTATTCCAGCACACAATAATAGTCTCTTGACTATTAATAAAATAAAATAAAATTGGGAATAGAAATCTTATTAATGGAAATATACAAAAGAGGTAAAAAGTTTATATGAACTAATCCTTAATGCAAATCTATAATTAGTGTAATGAGATTTTGATCTTGTCAATTTTATATAATCTCTAATCTATTATTCTAATCTCTTCATTTTTCTTTTTTAAAATTAAAATTGGAAATAGAAATAGAAATTATGTGCAATTTTTACCAAATAGATTTATCTTCTTTTACTATTCCAGAAATAGAAATTTCGTGCAGTTACCAAACACGTTCTTGTGCTCGGAAATTGTTCCTCGGAATAAAAATAGAAAAGAACTAATTCTGAAAAGAAATTGTTTCCGAGAACAAAAATGTTACCAAACACACCCTAAAAATGTTAAAACTTGTGTACGGCGCTTACTTTGATGTTATAAGTTTTTAGCATCATTTGTATATTCATATAACATTCGTGAAGCTCATAAAGGCAGAGAACTCCTGCAAAAGGGAGTAGCAAGTCAAACATATGGAGGCTCATGAAGGGACTTCGGTGCGTTTGGTACAGCATTCCCAAGGGGCTTTCAACCCTGAAAGCCCCTTGGGAAAATGCTGAACCGTTTGGTTCAGCTTTGAAGCCAGCTTTTAGTTGAAAGCGGCATTCAAAATGCTTGAAAGCCCAAGGCTGGTAGGGACTAGCCTTGGGCTTTCAAAGCATCCGGGAAATGCTTTGAAATCACTATTTTTCCTTCCAAAACTACTCTCGCTGATTTTTCATATTTTCCGATTTTACCCCTAAATATATATTTTTTAAATTGAAAAATGAGGCAGCCCTTCACCGGTCCGGCGAAGGGCTGCGGCGGCCAGCGACCAGATCGGCGCCGGCGACCCTCGGTGAGGGCCGTTGGAGGTCGGGGGCCGCACGACCCGGGCGGCCGCCGCCCGGGTCTCGCGGCCGTGGGCGGCCTCGCCCGGGTCTCGCGAGGGTCGCGCGACCACCGGCCGTCATCACGCGACCCTCGCGAGACCGGTGAGGGCCGCCCGTGGCCGCGAGACCTAGGCGCGATCGCCTGGGTCGCCCGAGGTCGTGCGACCCTCGCCGAGGTCGCCCGACCTCGGGCGACCTCAGCCGACGGCCGCCGATGCCAGATCTGGCTCGCCGGCGGCCGTAGCCCTTCGCCGGTCCGGCGAAAGGTTTAGGCCATTTTTAAAAATAATTATATATATATATATACACACACACACACACACATATATTATACCCATCAAAGCCCATTGTGAAAATTTTTTTTACCAAACGCACATTCAACTCAAAGTCCATTTGTAAAAAATTTTTACCAAACACAATTGCATTTCCCCAAGTAGCTTTGGGCTTTCAGCATTTGCATTGGACTGAAAGCCCCTTGCAAATGCTGTACTAAACGCACCCGAAAACGCCGGGAAAAATTCCAGCCTCAGAAATCAGTTTTCTGGGCTGGTTTTCCTCTTGATTTTTGATGATCAAAACATGTTCAAGTTCGAACAAAAACACATGTATGATTCTTACCTTGCTTATTAGTTTCTTTTTGAAGCAGCTCTTAGGCGAGGAAGCCAAGGAACTATCCTCTAAAGGCGCCTGGAATTTGGCTCCTTCAAACCGGACAATGAGACCTGCAAAGAAAGAATTGACAACGAAGGTTTTTTCTGGTCCCTAAAAATAGTCTCCTAGACCTCTTTTTCCGTTCCACTTAAACACCAAACCAACTATATGTATTATAGTTTAGGTCACAAGTCATGGTTTTCCTCAGTCGTCCCTCATGTTTCTCAAAAATGCTCGCTTTCTCTCACCCGTGAACAACTGGGCTCAACACCTGGAAAAAATTTCAGGGCCTTCCTTTGCCCGCCAAGAGGGTATTTTTCGGGGGGCTTTAGGAGGCCTTCTCGATCTCCTTTTGGGACGTGCGATCTAGTTGAAGGTTTTGGCCAGTTCTGAATGGAAGTCTCTGAAAATTCCACTTTTCCCTCGAGTCAGGAATTTCTGATTCCGCTCTTTTGAGTTGCTCGTGGGGGCGTCTCTTGAGACAATCCTGAGCTCTCCTTAGTGCCTCTTGTCTCCAACTTTTTATACCCAAAAAGAGCCTTCTTCAGAGATCTTGTCTACTGAATTAGCCGATCTTTTGGTCGGTCTTTGCCCCTCTACCAAGCCTGCCAACTGAGCTACTTCACCCATTCTGTGACCTGGCCAAAATTTTCAACTTTTGCAGCTGTTGTGTGTGGGGATTTTGTTGCGGTTTTCACGGCCTTCAGTAGCTTATCCCTGGCCAATTTTTGTCCACTTTCACCACTAATTATGATCTTCCATCTCGGGCAGATATCAGGCTCATTGGGCGGTTGGGTAGAATATGGTGGGGCCACAAATTCGCTTACTCAGCAGCTTCGAATTGAGATTAAATCATGGACTAAGTTTTGGCAGCTGGTTTAAGTGTTTTAATCCATCAATTTGGCTGCGATTTTTGGTCAATTAGCAAGCTTGTGTGTAGTTCTTTCGGCCCTTGACCGTACTTTACCATTCTGTTCTCCCGATTTTGTGGAAACATCCCTCAAAGTTGGCCATTTTCTTGTTCGAGAATGCCCAATTTAACACAATTTGATCCTTTTGGCTCAATTTGATTAATCCGACCCAGCCCAAGTTCAATTTCAAGCTAAATTAGGGGCCAAGATGATGAAAGTGATGATCTAAGGGCTTGGGCAAAACTTTGTAAAATTTGCAAATTGGCCCTCAACTTTTGGAAATTGCATTTTGGCCTCAACTTGCTGTTTAATTCCAGTCTGATCCCATGGCTTGGCTAGTCACACTCAATCCTCAGCTCCAACTTTCTCTTCTTCTCTTCTTTTTCTTCCCTTCTTTTTTGGGTTGATTTCAAGAAGAATAAATCCATTTACAAATTATACTAAATTTCTAGGTAATCTATATGCAAGAACTTAACAGGAAATATTTTGTATAAAAACAAGTTCCAATTTTTTTGGAAATATGTAAACATAACCTTGGGATAAAAATTTAGGTGTCAATAATATTTATAAAAATTAACCATAGCATCCCATCGAACTAGTGTAACTATTCATAAAGGAGTTACAATTATTTTTTATTTTTTTAATTCCGAGTTTTATTATTTCATACCTGTTCGGACATTATTTCTTAATCCTTGGAAGGTAGTGTATGTTCGAATATAACTTCACATTTTTGTTATTAATTACTATACATGTTTGTTCAATCATGATCTTCTTCTTCCATTTCTCATTTTGTTTTGAAAGAATATACAACCATTATTTCCAATTATTTCGTAGAGAGACTTCGGAGAAATACTTGAATTGCTATTTATTATTCTCATTTGAGACTTTATTGTATCTTATAGAATTTTTACCAATGGCCATTAGCAATATTGTGAGGCAAATAAATCCTTAAAGAAAATGATATCATCTCAAAGTCCGATTTGATTGTTCTATTGATTCAAACCCATATTAACTTCGTTGTTTTATCCAAGTTCATAGGTATTTTTCCTACAGTTACAGCATTCATTAATTGGAAATGTTCATTGAGAGGAGACCCATAGAATAGGCTTTCAAGGACCATTTGAATCTCTGCATCTTTGTTAAGGTGGCTTTGGCAAACCGAATGATTTGAGATCATGGACTCAGACATCCTTAACAGAGAAAACGAGAATGACATTGAGAGAATGAGAGACTGTGTCGCCAATGTCTTAAGGATTGGAGTTGCACATTCAATGGAGCCGCCATGGGACCGGATGGACATGGCCGAAGCTCTCAACTGCATAAGATTAGGGCTAGGTATGGAGCCAAATAGAGGCTTGGTTGAAGCAAGTTCAGCACACAAACACCTAGACTAGATTATTCTTAGGATTAATTTAGCTTCGAACGAGAAAAATTCGGATGGTTCAATATAAGTACTCCATCTCCATCCCACCCACCCCCCCCAACGATCTCACTATTTTCTTTATCTGAATTTTCTTTTTCTAATTTTTCATCTGGAAGTCTATCTCTAATAAATTTTAAGTAATTTCTATTAATCTTAAGTTTTTTAACTTTAGATAATGTTAGTGCTACGTGCCTTTCGTTGTAAAAAGGAGTTTCTTTTGATGACTAACGCGGATGATCTTCTGTTAGATCTAATGAAATTAAAATTTACTGTGTAACTTTGCTTATATTCCTAGGTAAATAGTTTTCTCATTAGATTACTTACTTTCCTTCACATATTGTTTAAATACTTTTTAATTGCAATACATTATGGCGTTATCTGATAATATCATAATCTCTCCTCAAACTCAAGCTTTTTCTAAGGAAATCCACTGGTGTTCGGAAACTAGAAAACCAAGCAAGAAAGGAGCCTTTGTAAGACCATCCGTGGTTTGAACATCAGAAGGGACATGGACAAGATAAACAGTTCCTCGCAAAGAACCTTTCTTCTTCTTCCTTTTCCATTCTTCTGCCATGTAATGTGGATGCTGATTTTTCTTTAATTTGTACAAGAGTTTTGCGAGATTGAAAAGGAGCTTTCTGCTACTTCATCTATTATCTGGTCATCTTTGTGCCTCCCTGTTTCATAATCTTGTGTTCATTTCAGGCACAAGCTTCAGATTTACGTTGAAAGAAGAGCTGAAAATAGCTGCCGCATCCAATGATGTCAAAGATGTACTTGCTGCTAAGATCAGTAAAAAGCGCATTGGAACAGAAGAATGAGCCGATAACATTCCTCTATCGGCTGCTTTATCTCATATACATGTTTTTTGGTGGAAGTTCTTCTTGTACATGTAGCCTCTATTTTTTTCTCAACATCTGTATATGATTTGTATTTTCGGTTTGAATGTTACTTCCCATTGATGAGATGGGATCGATGTTTTTCCCCTTTTTGGGTATGGCGGGTTGATCTGATTATGTCAGGCGATGAGCCAGTTAAAGCTGTTGCTTACATCTATGAGTTGCAATTGTTTTGGGTTGTCTTCAGTCTACCTCATGAACATGAACCGACGTTGCCAGAAGAGTGCGATAGGTTGGTTCGGTGGATTGGGTTCACAATTGACCATTTCTCAAAGATAAATTCACGCTTATAATGTTGAAAACCAATGATTCAGGAGTCGCGAAGTGAATATATAAGGGGAGGAGTAAACCTTGTTGTAAAATAAACAAACGCGGAAGCTAATTAGGATTTCGAAATTAAGTCAATTTGAAATCACTGAAAAAATAAATGAGAAACAATAAAACACCCCAAAGGTCTATGCAATTTAGTTTGAGTATCGGTATTTATATCTATGGAGAAAGCCAATAAAAGAACACTAAGAGTGCAACAACTTCCATACAACACTTATTTTGGTGCCAAAATTTTTTTTTACTCACTTAATGTCACAAATTTAAAAAAGCATTTACTTGAGTGCCACTTCCGACTTAGCTGTCGGAAAGCTAACGTGGCCGCCGGTAGATAATATTTTAATATATTTATTAATTTTTTCAATTTTTTTTTGCTTTTTTTTTTTCTTTAGGACTAATGAGGGTCACCAACGACATTCACCAACCACAAAACCCTTGTCCAAATTGGGCGGGGGCCGCCTCGCCCTGGGCTGTGAAAACTTGGGGTGAGGCCATCAAAGCTTTGCCAACAATTGGCGAAGGCCGTCACAGCCTCGCTCGTGGCTGGCAAAGCTCCTACCAGATCTAGGTGAGGGCCGGCGAGACCCTCGCTAGCCTTGGGTGAGGTCGCAATGGCCTTCGCTAGCGGCTGGCGAAGCTCCGACGACCTCACCCCGAGCTTTCACAGCTTAGGGGGAGGGTCACCAATGACTCTCGCCAGCTCTAAAAAAAAATTAATAAATATATTCTCCATCGGTGACCACGTCAACTTTTTCAACGGTCAAATTAGAAGCGGCACTCAAGTGAACGTTTTTTTAAATTTGTGGCACTCAAGTGAGCGAAAAAAAAGTTTTGATACCAAAGTGAGCGACGTACAAAAGTTATGATACTTCTATTGTTGTTTCGCCAAGAAAGTCAATAGTAAAAATCAATTATAATCAGAAAATCAAAGTTACAATCGCTCAATATGCTTAGGTGTTCTCTATGCATAAATTAAACCCAACCCAAGGTATTAATAAATAAACAGCACAATTTGGACGTGAAAAACTCGGGGCACAAACTAGACGCTTTGCCCAAGACAAAATAGGAGCTCCCGTTGAAATGGCCAAAATCAAGGATCTTGTACATCCTTGATTTCCTTTCTCTACGACACAACTTTCCAGGAAGTCATGTGCAACTAGACCCGTCAAATGGGTGGGTCGGGTCGAAAATGGTCCAACCCATATTGACCCATTTAACTAATTTTGACCCAAATTCATGTAATGTAAATCTAGTGACCCATACCCGACCCGACACACACCCGACCTGACCCGACCCGACCCGTATTGCTAAAAGCCATTATTATTGTAGAGAAACTCAAACTCACTCTGAGCTCTATGTTAAATGACCCACTCAACCTATATATGACCCATATTTAACTTTTACTTGACCCATATTTTACCAATATTTAACTTTCACTTTAATTTTTACTTGACCCATATTTGACTTATATTTAATTTTCACTTGACTCATATTTGACCCATTTAACTAAAAGTGAGTCATAATATGGGTCTATTACCTATTTTGACACCTCTATGTGCAACCGTCAAATCCTCCATCTTGATGTGCGGCTACAACTCTGAAAGTACACAAGTATGTGTTTTGACGTATGTTGGTGCACCCCTTTCTTCGGTTCTGCCAACCTGCGGTACTTTAGAGTCCCACTCTGGGTTTGGGTTAAACTAGCATATTTATCCAACCGGATCAGGATTTTGCCCTACAAAAAGATGTCTTTTGATCAATGGAAAAGCATATGCTTTTGAAGGTCTTCATTTCTTAGTTCAATCTGGAAGAGACTTTGCTTGCATCTTGTTAGCACCCAAAACCCACTCACAATGGAAAAACACATGGCGATTATGTTATATTTTTCTATCCCTGTGCCCATTATGGATGAGTTTAGCAATGCAAACCAACCAGACTAATCGGCTCACTTTAATCTACTTTAGATACAGTGTGAATGAAGATCCGCTTGGAGTCATGAGCTCGTGGAATGACTCTTCTCATCATTGTGAGTGGCAAGGAGTTGTATGTGGTGGACGGCATCCCGAAAGGGTCGTGTCCCTCGACCTGATGTCGAAAGGCTTGAGCGGTCTTCTATTGCCTCATGTTGGAAACCTCTCTTTTCTAAGAAACCTCATCCTATAGAACAACAGCTTTCATGGCGAAATTCCACAAAGTATTGGCCACTTGTTTCACCTTCGCAATCTCGTTCTTAGTAGCAACTCTTTTGGCGGACAGTTGTTCTTACTAACAACTCTTTCACGGTGCTCAAACCTTCAAATTTTGAATCTTGTCAATGACCGACTTGCCGACAAAATTCTTGATGAGCTCGGCTCTTTGTCAAAGCTTCAAGTTTTAGGTTTGGCTAACAGTCTTACAGGATCTATACCTCATTCTATTGGAAATCTCCCCCAACTTTACTCTCTTTCCGTCGTGGAAAATGGGTTGCAAGGAGAGATTCCCGAGACATTGTCCAAGCTTCGTGCTTTGATGTTTGTTCTATTGGCGTTTAACCAACTCACTGGCGAGATCCCTCCATCAATCTTCAATATCTCCGACATTCTCTACTTCTACGCCACTAACGATCAGTTGAGAGGGAGCATTCCATCTTGAGTCAGCGATACTCTTCCTTCTCTCACAATCTTGATTTTTAGAGCAATTTGTCTACTGGCCCTTTACCTCCATCCTTATCGAATGCCTCCGGCCTTCAGCGCATCGTGCTTGACAATGACAGTTTTCATGGACCGATGCCCGCAAATCTTGGAAGGCTAAAAGCTCTTAAATTGATGTCCCTTATGATTAACCAATTGCAAGATGGCTTCAGTTTCATCACCCCATTGACTAATTGTTCAAGGCTGGAAATTATTGGTGTGGGCTTCAATTTTCTTGAAGGTCCGTTGCCGGATTCCATTGCAATCTTTCCAACAGCGTTAGGGCAATTTTTATGATGGAGAACTCAATCAACGGAACCATTCCTCCAGGCATTGGCAATCTCTTCAACCTGTCCTATCTTGCCTCTTCGAACAATTCCCTCAGTGGTCGTGTTCCTTCTTCAATTGGAGCACTCCATAACTTGCACGTGTTGTACTTACACAAGAACATGCTAACGGGAGAGATCCCGTCATCGATTAGCAACTTGACGTTATTGAATTACCTTTACCTACAGTTCAACGACTTCAATAGGGATATACCACAGAGTCTTGGTAACTGAAGATAGCTAATCGGGCTCAAATTTTTGAACAATAATCTTAGTGGTTCAATCCCAGGGGAGATTCTTAGTCTTTCTACCATTTCGATTTTCTTTAGCTTGGCACATAACCAGTTGAGCGGATCTCTTCCTTCTCAAGTTGGGCCCTTGACTAATCTTGTAGAACTAGATTTGTCTTACAACAAGCTGACAAAACCAATTTCTAGCTCCATTAGCAAGTGCTTGCTATTGGGGCGGCTCAACTTAGAAGTCAATTCCTTTCATGGCGAAATTCCTCTAGCTCTAGGCACATTATGGGGCTTACAAGCGTTGGATGTTTCCCGTAACGACTTCTCTGGTGAAATCCTGAGCTTTCTTGCTCAACTTGCGGATCTGAAGTACTTGAATCTATCTTCAAACAAGCTCGAAGGAGAAGTTCCGAAGCAAAGAGTATTTCTCAATGCTAGTGCAGTGTCCGTCTTTGAGAATAGGAATCTCTGTGAAGGTATCGTGGAACTAAACCTTTCTTCTTGCAAATCGAATACCTCTAAACCATTTTGGACCAAAAAAGTTATAGTAATTGCCACAATGGCGGCCATCTTATTAGGCTTCATTCCATGTCTTTGCCCGTTTATCATTTGGTACCGGAGAAAGAAGTCGAACAAGAATACCTCTTCAATTGAATTGTCATTTGAACACCAATTTTCGAGGGTCTCTTATGAGGACTTCTTCAGAGCCATAGATGGAGAGAACAATGTGCTTGGTAAAGGGAGATGTGGCACTATCTATAAAGGAGCTACACAAGAAGGCAGCTACATGGCGGTTAAAGTGCTTAACTTGGTCCACAGTGGTGCCTCGAAAAGCTGTCTTGGAATGTCAAACCTTAGGAGTTGTAGGACACCAAAATCTCATGAAGATATTGAATGTTTGCTCAAGCATGGATTATCACGGCAACGATTTCGAAGCCTTAATATACAAATACATGGCTAATGGGAGCTTAGTGAATTGGATGCACCAAGGAAATGAAGAAAACGTCAAACATGAACATGAACATGGAAAACCAGGATATTTGGGACTAACGCAGAGGTTAGACATTGAAATTGAGATAGCTTCTGCGATCGAATATCTTCACGAGGATTGCAGCCCAAAGATTATACATGGAGATTTGAAGTCGAGCAACGTCCTTTGGGACAACTAGATGATGGGGCGAGTTGTGGCTTTTGGGCTGGCAAAGATAAGCTCCGTCGTAACAACAGAGGCCATGGACATTATAAATAATGTAATCCATAGTACTTGAATTTACCAAAATTATCAGTGAATCATCCGAATGCTTGGAAATCCTTGATTTAGTAAATTCAAACTCAATTATATAATTCGAAGGGCGTCCATCCTCATTTACAATTAAGATGGAGATAAATTAGTTAATGCCACTCTGCAGCACCAACGTACACATCAATAGTTATCAATTATTTCCAAAACATTGGACTCAAAATGATTACGGTCACAAAAAAATCATCTTCCGCGTTGTTTTTTTCATCTCGTAGAATTAACAACCTAGCTAAGATTTTCTATGTGTTCATCCGATTTCTAAATTAAATGATTTTATAACGTCATCCTTGTTGTCATTATTATTAGACATTGAAAATTCCTAATATAATGTTTTATGAAAAATCTGGACATCACAGTATGGCCTTTGTAGACCTAGGCCTGAGGGTGGGGACCAAAGCTTGAAGGGCGAGGACCTAAGCATGGCCTTTATAGACCCTAATTCAAGTGCCGGAGCATTGACTATGTGCACTAGGGGTTTAGGCCCAGTCTCAATGGCCTGAGCATGGGTAGCAAGGGCCCAAGTCTGAGCATCAAGGACTTGGACCAGCCTTCGGAGACTTGGTCTTGAACATCAAGACCCAAAAACCAACATTGGAATTTTGCCCAAGCACCAATACCTAATCATACTTTAGAAAAAAAAATTCTCGTTCTTTTAAAGGGGAAGTCATTTTCCACAATTTAAGTTCTGGCGAGAAAATATTTTTCATTTATTCATTTTCCTAGCATTTTCCATGAAACATATAAAGCCTAAGTGTGATTTCAATTAGCTTAGTCAATAAATCTAAATTGCTATTAGGAAGGAGAAAAATTATTTTAATCTAGAACCCATGATTATTATGTTGGTTATTTTGGGATGTATTTATTTTGCAGAAAATAAATGATTTGGAAAATATTTCCTTAAAATTGATAGCTTATATTGAACGAAAATGATTTTTATTGTCCACAAAAATTTTAGATATAAATGGTTGTCTATAACAAAAATATTTTCCATTGATTATTATTTCAAGCAATATAAGCAATCATTTTTAGAAAAGTATTTTTCAAATCATTCATCTTCTACGAAGCAAATAAAACCTTCAATTAAAGTTTTGTTAGTTGTTTAAAAACATGTGGTGGATTCTCATTTTTGTGCCAAAAGATGTTATTGGAATTTCACGGGTCAAAATTTAAGAATGAAGAGTTTGGTTAATTGCGGCATCTTGAAGTATTTTTTACCGGGAAATGAAACTCTTTCACCCCATATTACCATTCTCAGCAACATGCAGCATGATGTAATAAATTTTTATAAAAATTCCAAAGAACTCTCAATTTCTCAAATAAAAGCCTAAAAGGAACCTTATTTCAAATAAAACCCAAAGTACCCTCATTTTCTCAAATAAAAATCTGAAGTGGCCATTTCGGCTCAAGAAGAGCCTAACCTCATTGGCTAGTTAAGGGCATTTCCACCATTTGTATTTTCTTTTCTTTTCTTTCCCTTTTTTTCTCTCTTTTCCTTTTTCTATTTTTTCCATAAAAAAAAAGCCAAACTAAAAAAAAAAAACACAAACTTAAAAAAACACAAAAAAAAAAAAAAAAAAAAAATCAACCCTCCCACTTGTGTGGCCATCATCCCATCATCGTTGGGGTGTCAACCATGGCCAGCGAGATCGCTACCCTCTCTCAAATCTGGCTACCCTTGTTGAGGTAACAGCAACCATGCCAACCATGGCCACCGCCCCATCACCATGGCCAACACCCCACTAGCAATGGGGCAACAACCATAGGCAAGGGAGGGTTGTCAGCCCTCCTGCTTATATATTTTTTTCTTTTTTCTTTTGAAGTTTTAGACTTTTTTTTTTTTTTGAGTTTTTTTAGAAAGAAAAAATAGAAAAATGAAAGATAATTAAAAAAGCTATGATGGAGGAAAATGCCCTTGATTAGCTAATGAGATTAGGCCTTTTACTAAGATTGACATAACCATTTTAGATTAGTATATGAAATAAAATCTATTTTATATCCTTATTTAAGAAAACGAGAGCACTTCAAGTCCTTATTAACAATATACATTTCAAGCATTTATTTGAAAAAATGAATGCAATTCAAGCCCTCATTTGGAAATTCCCCTAAATTGGAGGTGTTTTTACCGGTCCTAGGAACTCTTTCAAAAAATACCAATCCAATTGCGCCATATGCCAAAAAGGAGAATGAATCGATCGATTATTGTTTTCATCTATTCTTTCTGAGGTGCTGAAGTTTAACTGCTTCTCCATATCCTATCGTTCTCAATGCATGACACTTAGAAGAGATTGCATATTTGGAGAGACTGTTCTCTTGGAATGTGAAGATTGCGGGTTAAGAAGGCATTTATATTTGATTGCCCGGTCAGCTATTGCCCAGAATATATCACATAATAGGGTCCATGTCCCCATTAGCCAAAAGTGAAGAAACAAGAAATTCGTACCAGCATATCACAGCCGTTCGTTCGCCAGGAAAAGAAGAGTGAGACAAAATTGCCCAATCAACTGTCTAAAAAGGAGGCGCGGCAATAATCACAAACACCAATATGAAACATTTAACCATGGTATTAAACTGCAAATTGACGTAACAGGTATCATAAATACTGATAGAGTGACATCGCCGATTGGATCGGGCATACAACAGACACGAGCCAAAACTATTTTGCCAATGTACATATTTTGTAGTTGTATATAATAGGGTATAATCCCCAGAATGTTAACTACACAACTTCCCGCGAGAGGCGAGCAACTGATGTATTAAGCCAAGTATATGATAGGCATATAAAAGACACGAGCCAAAACTATTTTGCCAATGTACATATTACAAAGACTGAAATGGGAGGAAGGGCAAAGGAAAAACTCAGCTTTTTCACAATGAATGCATTCATATGATATACAAAAAGAGACATCAATCATGCCGAAGACGCCATAGCCCCAGTTTATTCTCATAAACACCAGCTTCCAGTCATTGCTTACTGTCTATAGTAGTGCCTGTTCGGGCCTGAGAGATGCGATTAGCATAGATAGTCACCAAACGCAGCTGCGTGCTGTTGAGTCCTTCCAAGTAGGGCAGGAATGCTTTGCCGAGCATGATATAGATATCCACCAGACAGAAAACAACCGTCTGTCCGGCCAAAAGAAAAAAAATGGTTAAGAAGAATTTATCAAGTCACCCAAACGAAATGATAAGTGAAATTTCATTGTGATCGTACTGATTCTTAGATCATTTTGACGAAATTCTAGGAGGAACGCAAAGTAGCCAAAAAATAAAGGACCTAAGGTGTCTGATTGAATATAAACAAAATGCAGCACCGATTGCTCCCAGCGTATCTAAAAACTCGCAAGGAAGAGCTCCATGGAAGACGGCAACAGTATAATTTTTAATAATTTCAGGTATTCTATAAGGTAATTTTTGCAATTCAGCTTCCACAATTTTATACCAACTTTGACCTATCAAGGAGCAGTTGTGTACAAAGTCATCAATCTAATTCTCACTTCATGGTTAAGAGAAAACTGTAGAGCATCTTGTCATCTAACTCTCACTTCATGGTAAAGAGACAACTACAGAACATCTCAACCATCCTGGAGTGGAAATAGTTACTTCCAAATGAGAGCTTTCACACATGAAGGTTAAAAAGACCACTTAATCTTCTCCAATAATCTTTTTCTATAGATGGAACCACTGGGAGCGATCCAGAAACTCTTATTTCCTCAAGTTATTGTTAGGTACCCAAGCCCTGCAGATTCCTACCATATCAGCTTCCTTCTACATGGCAGGAAAATTACAAACAAGGGACACTATCCATCACCTAAATGAATGTAATTATCATTCATGTAGTTGTTGACCGACAAAAAAATACTACAGGCACACAAATCCCAAGCTTGAAATAGGCAAGGCTCATAAAATTCTTATTGAAATTAATGCAGCATGGCATCTCCCCTAAAAGAGAGACAAAACGAGTCCACACCATCATTAGCTCCAGTCCCTCAAGACAAAGAGAATTTATGTAAAACTCAGGTAATCAGATAAGGTCACACGGAATTCATATACTAAAACAACATGGCCTTAAAATGCAGTGCAAGGGTTCACTACACCTGCAGGGACACATGTGATGTGCCAGAAAGTTATATTGCAGGTGGTGCCATTACGGAGTAGGAGCACGCTTAAAAGGGAATATCCTATGATAAGATAGCAATGCATTCTCCAAGTCTTGAAAACTGAAGTACATAGAATTAACAGACTAATTTCCGCAAAAAAGAGCCTTTTGATGGATAAAGTTAGGAAAACTCTGTTGGGTCTCTTCAGAAGATAGAAAAGGAACTCTCAAGGTAATCGACCACACAAGAATTAGGGCTTTCTTTTTTCTTTTCCCTTAAGGTGCACATGGTAATGATGCTGTGCCCGAGAACAAATTCTGCTCAAAATGATTTTTTTTATTCTATTTTTGGGAACAATTTCTAAGCATCTTAAGGCATTTGGTAACTGCCCAATTTTTTATTCCCATAATAAAAATGCGTTTGATAAGATTCTTAAATTTTTTTGTTTTAACTTTTGAATACTTTTATTACTTTTTTCTTATTTTTTGTCTTTTTTCTTTTTCCTTTTCTTTACTTATTCCTCCCTTGTGGCCAATCGCCACCACCGAGGGTGGCCAGCGAATGGCTGGGTGAGGTCCGGCAAGCTTGCCAGAGCCTCACCACACCAAGGCAAGGTTCAGCAAGCTAGCCAGTGGCCAAGCAGCTTCACCAAGCCACCAGTGAGGGCCAACCTCACCCAAGCGACACGATGTCGGCCTCACCCTAGCTTGACGAGGCCCAGCCTCACGCCGGCTGGCCAGGCCAAGGGCAAGGCTCAGCTCGCCAGCCAGTGAGAGGCTTGGCCTCGCCAAGCCAAGGTGAGGCACTTGCCAGGCCATCGGTGAGGGTCAACCTCACCCAAGCGACACGAGGTCAGCCTCACCCTGGCCTGGCGAGGCCCAGACTCATGCCAGCTGGCAAGGGTGAGGGTGAGGGCGAGCCTCGCCAGGCCAAGGTGAGGTCAACCTTGCACCATCTAGGCAAGGCTTGCCTGGTCACCAGCAAGCTCACTGAACCTCGCCCTAGCCTGGCGAGGCTCCGGCAAGCTCACCAAACCTCCCCCAGCCGCTTGCCAGCCACTGCCGACACCAGCGACGATGGCCGGCAGGCGGCAATGGGACAGTGGTAGGCCGGTCATAGGCTGGGAGGAAGAAGAAAAGGAAAGAGAAAAGAGGAGGAGAAAAAAACTGGGACTTGATTTTTGGAATTGTTCCCAATAACAAAAATCAACTTTTTTTTTTATTCTTGATTTGGCTCCAAATCTATTCCCGAGAACAAAAAATTTACCAAATGGATTTCGATTCCAAATCTGTTCCCAGGAAAAAAAAACAAAATCCATCACTGTTTGGCCAATTACCATACACACTCTTACCATGCGCACCCTTAGTTGATCAGTTACTTATTTCAACTGCCCAAACTAATATAAATAATAGAAAGAATAAGCAAATACCTTTCGAACATCTGCACTCTGGTTTCCAAATGCTTCAAAAAGAGCAGGCAAAAATGATGGCAATTGTGCCATCAATTCCTCTTGGGAAAGACGGCCCACAAGCTGAATACAGGGAGCATAGCTCATTAAAGACATGATAGTGCAGAGAAAATAGCGCCAAATTACAGAATACGAATCTATTCGAACTATCAACAAATTCCTAGAATTTTAGGCAAGATGAGAAAATTCTACCCCACCCAAGCCACAAAAACCATCTGCCACCATTCAAACCATGCATCCTATTCAGATACCATATTCTAAAAAATTGATTGTCAGTGAGAATTCAGTACTCACAACATACTGGTAGATGTGCATAGCAAATTCCAAATTAAAACTTATGAAGCACGCAAACCAACTTATCACTTTCAATCTCACTTTTCTTATATTGTTTAAAGAGATCAGGCACAGGCAGTCAGCCACAACATAACAATATGTTTATTATATATCTCATGCATCCAAAATGATATCCACTAAGTTTTCTTTATTAAATAACACGATGTTGACTAAAATTTGCATTTATGCATCTGCATATGATAACAAAATAGACTTTCCTAGATAACATTGACAGATTACAAAGGTGCAAAGATTTCCTTCAAAGAATTAAAAAGATCAGAGTCAAGGTCTTCACCTTTGTCAGACAATTTATACAAGTAACAAGAGTTTTCTCATCTTCAGCAACCAACAATGGAACGATAACCTGCAAAATTGCACATATTTATTACACTTGCTAGTGAGGAGCAAAAGGTTAGACTATATAATTCATCCTCAGTGTCAACAAACACAAGGGTAAACCACATGAACCTAATTAGACTCTGAGTGCTTATGTGTGCACATGCACACCAGCTGCATGCAAGTGCTTTTCTGTGTGTGCCTATGACTGGGTATATAGCCAGAGCGTGCGCACATGCAAGAGAGAGAGAATCCCACATACACTTAAACATCTGAATGGGTCATATTGAGACAGAACAACTGTCAAGCAGTGCTCTCCATCATTTGAAACCTGAGAACAAGAAAAGTAAAGAAATAAACACTCGAGACTGAAAACTAAGGGATGACAACAAAGCAGACTAAACCTACCTTGGGCACAGCATCTTTAGTCACGTGAAGCAGCTTCTCAATTACAATCTCAACTGATTCTTCCATCATATCCTTCTAGAAGCATGATACAGGGGGGAAATTAGCAAGCACTTCAAAGAAGAAATGACTAGGCCCAAGTCAAATACAAAAAATAAACAGGCAAATCACACATTTGTAAGAACAACAGGGAACCAGAACAGACCTGGTTTTTAAGCATTTCCATAATTAACGACAGAGCAAGTTCCCAAATGGCGGGATCGTGATCATCTAGCACCTCAAGCACAATCGTCAATATCTGATTGAAGTACTGCAGACACATCAATTATCCGTAAGTCCATGGTCCAAGAGACAGTAAAGCAACCAATGCGTGACTGAGCAAGAAAATATGGGATCAACATCCAGACAAGATGCTCAACTAAAAGTTCCGAGTAAAAATCATCTAGTAGGATCACAATTCATTAAAAAGCTCGTTATCTAACTTGCTGCACAAAGGTTTGACCAGCAACGGAGCAATGCAGATAGTATCTATTGAGCTTCACAGAGAAGTAGCACAGAGAAATAAGGTAAAGCCTACCTCCCCAAACAAACACATGAAATGTATCTGCCCTTTTAAGCAAGTTGGTGTTTAACAACATGAGAAGCCTTTAAGAACCCTGAGATAATTACTCAATGAACAAACCATCCAATGAAGCAACAAATCCAAATTTTTAACAGTGATATAACATCTCTTCCTCCAACGAATTTTAGATACTGAATTAGTTGAAGAAACAATTAAGCTCCTCATACAAGCAGGCAGTTGAAGTTTCCTAACAGATCATAAGCTTGAGTCTAGACACACACTCTTATATTGATTACGTCTCTGATCCTCAGTTTCCTACCTTTAGTTGCCTATTTGATGCACCATGAAGGTCCAACTTACATAAGCAAGAGATAAATGCTTGCTCAACATTGATGAACGTACGCAAAATAGGCAAGAGAGCAGATAAATGTTAAATTTGACAAGCTGCCAATTACCTTTGCCCAGACAGATATGTCATTCAATGCAGATAATTCGACCAACTGTTGAAGTCCTCTGTGCTTATTAGAAAATGCATTATCTTCATTGCCATTGCCAATCTAAAGACAGCAACATAGTGTCAATATTATCACATTGTTCTTTTTCTAGAACTAATGAATGAAATTATGATAAAAGTCTCACCAAGTGAAGAATTTGGGGAATGCTAGGTTCAGAGTCAGATAGTGTGTTGCTCTTCCAACTAATAGCTTTTTGATGATTAATATCTGCCTCCCCTGAAGTTTCATTGCCTATACCATTACCTCCAGAAGGTGCTTGCTCCGAACTGATAAGACCATCAATGCGCACACATGGACTGGACAGATTTTCTGAGTTCATGCTACGGTCCAAGTAATCCATGGGACCAGGCACATAGCCCGTGTTCTGGACACTTAACTCCTCCATGTAATTTGGTCCCATGGTGTTGGAACTAGGAAAGTCTAAATACAAGTTATCCTGAGTTTCATTGGAAGCTGCAGGAAAACTTGGAGTAACAACAGATGACTCTTGACCAGAACTCCACTTCATGAGACCGTCGTTGTCTGCAGAACCAGCAGAATATCTTCCAAACAAACTACTCTTCTTTGACATGCCAACATAGCCTTCTTCAGAAGATGAACCAACAGCATCAGATGGATCATAAGTAAATTTAGGCCGCTGTCGCTCTTTCTTGTTCTGTAAGAAGTTCATTAAGTCCACTTCAATCCGAGGAGTATACTGCTTAAGTGCACGTCGCAAGGAATTTTGTTGTTCAATTGACAAACTTGACATAAAATTAAGCAATGATGTTGAGTCGTAGTGGTTGTAAATGGATATGATGCAATTAATAGCTGCTTCTTTGAGCTTTGTATTTTTATCATGGGCCAATGGAGTCAACTTAGCCAGCCAGAGTTTCAATATACCACTGTTACCAGTACCTTCAGAATTTATACCATGCTTGTTAAACGAGCCAATTGCAAATTCAATCACAGCCAACTTTGCCTTTGGTGACCGTTGCTCATCTAGTGATCGAAGCAAAGCAGGTAATAGAGAATCTACACCATAAGTCTTGCTTACAACATCAAGTGTTGCCGAACACGGTTGCCTGACTGACTCCTTTGGGTCAATCAGCCGTGAAAAAACATGTGGGAGTATCCTCTCCATGTAACTTTCAAAGGGCTTTCGACAAGCAGGAATGACTTCTGCAAGAGTGGAAAGAGCTGCCTGTGCTACTTTATGATGGGGATCATCCAAGTGCTGGAAAAACAACTTCATAACTTTCTCGAAATTCTGAACAACTTCTTGAATGCCTTTGGGTCCTTGTTGCAACAAGGATTGAAGATAATTAAAAGCCCCGACACGAGCTGACCAGTTGGAACTTGGACTGAGTCCCTCACTAAGAGCATCAACTAGAGAAGTTGGACCATCCACCACACTGGCCATCTCCCCCACTGGTATTTGGAAATCATCAAAACTCCTCCTGTTTGCAGGCGTCCGACCCCCCACATGCTTTCTCGATAGTGGCCTTTGGAAATTAGGTATGTAACTGCTCTGCAAATCCTTGAAGTCTCCATCTCGGTAAGGCACGTCTGAATATTGCCTATTAATGTGTGCACTTGTAATACGTCTAGCCTCTCTAGTATCCCTTTTTTCCTCAATTGAGACTCGTTCTTGTACTCTGTCAGAAGCTCTCTTAGCTGAGTACGAGGAGACTGTCGACAAAGACTCAGTTGCAACGCCACTTTGATATGATAATTTAGTGGAGTCTTTTGAAGCCTGAATTTGAGTCATGATGTCAGACAGATTTAAGCCACCATTACGACTACTACCTTTAGTGGTACTTGAGGCAATGGGGTCTCCAAGAAAAGAGGTTGTGAGATGATTGGAAGCAGGAACAGCAGGCGGAAATGGTGGATCACGAGATGAGGGAGGGTCAACTCCTGCACTAGGAGCAACAAGGAAGAATTTCAACTGCTAATAAAGGACTCAGACAACCATGCGATATCCTCAAAAATGCTAAATAGTAGGAAATCCTATGCAGAAAATTTATTATTGAAATTATCAAGAAAAAGTAAGGAACAAAACTTGTAGATACCTAGATCCAAATTAGATGACCGAAGAGTAGAAGGATTATGCTTCTCAGAGACATCCAGACCTCTAAGCATGCTTTCAATGGCAGTGACCTTCTGCTTGCTTGAGTGCAACACACTTTCGAGAGTACGTTCACTACCTTTACCAAGGGACTTGGTTTGTGACAGAAGGAGCCCGGAAGAGAGAGATGTCCCAGATGGTAAGCTTGCACTTCTATCCATTGCCACAATTGCTGAGGTCCCGTATCCTGCTAGATTTGTTTGGGCAGACGTATGAGCATTAGATGGCATCTGTAGACTTCTATCACGAACAGATGGGGAAGCATGCCTTCTATGTATGCTGCCATCCTCTTCATGAATGGTCTGCATTAAAAGAAGACCAATAAAGGGCCTAAACTGATAAGTTTCTAAAAATGCACATGTTTCATATTAAATAAACATGTATACCCTTTGTATGACAGGATCAAAGGACGAAAATAAGCGCCGAGACCGCTCTGGCCAAGTTCTTGAAAACATTCTATAGCACATCCTGGCAATTGATCGAACCTGTCCAAATTCAGACGTTAAGCACAACATTTTTTAAGAGAAAGCACAATTTGTTTAACCAGTACATGCCTCCTGAACATGAACGCAGAAGAAACAATTTAAAAATAAAGCCATGTCGAGGATGGACTATTACACAACAACAACATCAAGCAAGGTCAGCACAGCTTTTTTCTACAAAGAGTGCCCACATCAAACTTCATACACGGACTAATGAGATCATAGAGACAGTTATGCCTTTACAGATCAAGGCTATCAACACAGAAAATCCATCCTAAGCTTAGCTACAAGGTGAAATGCAAAGTAAGAAGCTATGTGACTTGCTACTTTTTCAGGCAATTCAACCAACATTAGGCTGAAGTATATCTGGCAGCAGTAATGATCCAATAATTGTAACCTTACTATGACTCATTTTTTTGCCATATAAGAGGTTGATAAGCAATCTGTCCAAGCTCAAATAGCAAGTATCAAAGTTTTAATTTGCTATTCAAATGATTTAGTCTCAAAAAGTCCAACCAGGAATAGAATCCCTGAGGTCAACTTGGGAAAGTCATTTATCAATAACTCACCTAAACTCCATCCATGTACTGTTACATCAAATATAACTTTCCCAAGTTTGGTTTAAGGAGGACTATTGAGCCCACATATCTGTATGAGTAAAGAACGTTAAATCTAGAAAAATAGATCCTGCACTAGATTTCTAATAGAAGAGTTTCTCCTCACTCTTTGATTCTTAAATATGGAGAAAAATAGGCTAAAACGGCACCATAAGTTTGCACAACTGCAGCACAAAATAACTAAGGGTAGCCAATCCAATGCCCAAGAAAGGGTGAAGGGCTTGGAATCTCTATGACAATGTGAAAGTGTGCTACAAGATATGTTTGGACTTAGAAATAAGGGCTAATACCACCAAAAATCCCAAACTAGCACACCTGTCCCACATTTACCCCAAGCTAACTTTTGTATCATAAAAACTCCAAAACTTATATTCATCCATTACATTTACCCCAAAACTAATTTTTGCATTACAAAAAATCCCAACCCGGTACACTTGTGTCATATCTACCTCAAACTGATATACCCATAACATTTACACCATATTGTGGTAAATCTGAGAACTTTTGGGATAAATGTGGCACGGGTGCACCACTTCAAAGTAAATGTGGCACGGGTGCACCACTTCAAAGTAAATGTGGCACAAGTGCACCAGTTTGAACTAGTTTGGGATATATTGTGACATAAAAATTACTTTGGGATAAATGTGGCAAGGGTACACCACTTCAGGGTAAATGTGGTACTAGTGTATTGGTTCGGGGTTTTTTGTGACACAAAAATTAGTTTGGGATAAATACGACATGGGTATACTAGTTTGGGGTCGTAATTGGTATTAACCCTAGAAATTACTACTCCTATGGAAAAATCAAAATTGACTCTGTCCTTAGTGGAATAATACCATGACAAACACAAGGAGTTGTTATGATATTCAAAAATAATGCAGAAAGAAAAGGCATCATGTGAATGAAGTATAAATCAAAGAGTCATTATGGAAGCCAAAAGGATTCAAAAAATCCATGTAATTGAAGGAAATCTTTTAGTTGGATAGTGCATAAGCCCACAAGTAAGACTAAATAAGCAGCTACAAAAGAAATCTTGGGAAGATCTAGGGGAGTGGGCACAATTTCAAGGGATCCCAGAACGAAAAAGGGGTTTCATAAAAAAGCATTTGTCTGGTCATCTAGGCAAAGAATGGAGGAATAAAATAGGGTCATTAAGCTCAAGCTTTCGGGATAAATTTTAATGACCAGAAGGCTATTGAGGACTCAACCTCAACATATGATCTCATGTTAACTAGTTCTTTCTTTGAGATAAGAAAGCTTGCCCAAGGTGGTTTGGTCATGTTTAAAACCAATCGCAAGTTTTCTTATTGGAGAGGGACTATGTAAAGAATGGAAGCCTAAAAGGAGATGAGTAGGAATATCAAAGGACCCCAGAAAAGGAATGGTACTTGGTATGGTCCAATAAAATCAAAATATCCACTTAGTCATCCTCCTTTAGCAGCAAAAAACTTAGTCCATGTGCAGTTTGCTACTACCCTGCAAATATACATGGCCATTGAACATATTCATCTGCAGGACAACAAAACAGGACTAGACAGCCTCACAAAACTCTACCACTCGACACTACTTAAGCCAAATGAAATCTCTCTTCCCTTCTATATTAACAGCCTAAGAATTACGACAAATAGCCAACAAATAGCTATAATCGTAAATAACTAATCTCAGAATGAAGATACAACTATGTCCCCAGCAGAAAGCATCATTTCATACTCTAATATCTCCAAATGTACTTAGGTTACTCCAAGAAATATGATTTATTTGCACCGCAATTGTGGACCAGGAATCAAATTTGAGCCCCATCATGAAATTATTGAAACTTCAAAGAAGTACTAACAGGCATACCTCACTCATTGCATCGGCAACACAACATCTTATAAGATCTTCATATAGATCGGCTGATCGCTGGATTTCTGGTGCATCAGGCCAATGTTCTAATATCAACAATGCATATTCACAGCATCTGGCATTAAAAGTAAGAAATTGTGATTGGAAAGAAAAAAAGGAAGAATTTTGGGAAATGCAGAAGGGGGGGCGTGGGCAGGGTTTGTTAGTGGGGGATTAATTGTTTGTTTCGTACAAAACAGAAAGAGAGAACTTCACAGGAATATTTATGCTTTGGGAGAAGCTGAAGTACCTTGAGCGAAGTACTGCATTTCGGTCATTTTTTGCACAATCAGCAATACGAGGAAGTACCCGAGCAACCTTGCAATTTTGTAACATCTGAAAGAAAGTTTCAGATGCTATTATAAAAAGCACAACGTGAGTGGGAGGACATAATATCATCAGAGGGAAACTCACCGTTTTTATGCAACTATCTGCAGACTCTGCAATCACAAGTACAGTAATCACAACTAACTTGAAAAGAACCTGCACCGAATATCAATTAACCATCAAAATTAACAGAGTAGCCGGAAGCCTGCTGCTTGACTTCAAAATATTTTGGTTTAATCTTTCTTTTGCTGTTATCTATAACCACCTTAAGTAAATAACCACATTGCAGTCGTATGACATGTACTTAGATGATTGTATATTTTCCAACCATACATCAATAATTGGAAGTGTTTATCAAGTGGTGATATACTAGTACAAAGAAGTTGAAATCAGAATAACAAAGAGAAGCAAAATTACCGGGATGAAGATCTCAGCACAAGCCTCGAAATCTCCTAAGAGTTCCTTAGATAGAAAGCATAACAGATGGCAAGCCTTCAAACACAAGGAGATTATATTATTTTTCTGAATTTCTGTCCACATGTCAAGCAAGAAAGCGAGCAGATAAAAAGTGCACAGACCACTATGTCATCTACATATAGAGTCAATTCTCCTAACAGCATACCTCCATGATTGACAACATAAAGGCAAGTTCTACATCAAAAAAATCTTCCTTAAGGCATTGTTGTGAGGTTTGATGATAAAATCATATATGAAACAAGAAATACACATGCTTATGTTGCCTAAAATGCATCCATGTATGTTCCAGATGCATCACTGACACATCCTCCAGGGTGTGATTCACTTGCAAAGGAACTATTAAGCCACATGGTGCCATATATCCAGAAATCTAATTAATAGTTACCATGCTGAAAACCCACACGAAATAAGATGTGAGACGACAGAGTTGCAGAGTTTGCAGAAGATAACATCATGCAAAATAATGGTAATATCCTGGAAGGTGGTGTATAACATCATGGTACTCCCACAACCACATCACTGGAAGAAATTTTGACCTCCTGTGTTTGTCAAGTGTCTGGTGAGCTAAATTCACGGGGCCCATAAAATGGTTGAGGCGAATTAACTCACAGGTAGCTTGCATACAGAACATGCTGGACTTGGTGATGTCAGCACTTTTAGTTATAAGATTTGCAAGTTTGTTTATGAAGGTACTTTGTTTAATTTTGCTGGTGTTTTTGGGTTGCATGAAGAGGAATGTGTGGCCCAATTGTGATGCTTGGATGTGGTTTTCTGTCTTTTTGAAGGCATTTTTCCATAGATGGAGGCAACAAAGTGAAGCAATGATTATTAAAGTGAAGGAGCTCGGGTCAACTCGAGTTTCATGTACACTCAGCTATAGGAATCTTACTTGTTACTATCTTTGCGCATTTGGTTGCACAATGGAAAATGGTCTTGGACTTGTGAAAGATTATGAACTAAATGGTGCCTGCATTGTGTAATAGAATACTGTTTTTTTTTGGGTGTAATACATGATCAATGCACTGGGTCATTTAATAGGATTCTTACATATGGAGATTGTTTGCCTTGGTTGTTTCAACACTGGTTCTGATACAGGTCTTCGGATGTTTCTATTTTTTTTTTTTCTTTTTTTCCATTTGGCTTTTTATGCTTTGCTTCATTTAAGCAATGGCGGGATGCGTATGGATGATGAGCAACCCCACAGGCAACAGTTTCATGCCCATCAATGCAGTTTCATTGGAAAGAAAATGTAAGTAGCCCACGCATATATCTATGCCACAGGCAATTTTTTCATGCCCTCACAAAGTGGTCAAAATTGTGGTTAGAAAGCTAGTATATAAACCTCAGAGTTAGATGGCATCAATAGGATATATGAAAATACACATGCACACCTGCTTAACTATGCTAGACCTTCGGTCTGATAACTGCGTACTGAGAGGGCCCACAAGTTGCTTCACGAGTCCTCTGAAACATGGATAGTCTGATGCACCTGGAGTAAGGGACAATAACACAGTCAAGAGATCGAAACAACTAAATCCTGGCAAAACCTAAAGCATCGGGATCCACCATCAATCAAAAAAAAAAACTCAATGCACAAGAAAGTTGTTGAAGTTCCTTTTAGCTCAGGATGAAGCAAAATATGCGACACTATCTGGAAAAGAAATCCACTTTATCATGAAAGGAAGAGACCAAAACATATCCAATGCAGCATTTTGCCACATATGTAACATTTAGAAGATGGAACGATTGTAATTAACCAAATGCTTCAATGATGAAATTTTAGACAAATAAATGCCTTTGATTTCTTGATGGTTAAGTGATACGTATGATCGCCTATCTCGCTCAAGACCTAGATTTGTATCACCAAACATGCACTCTCACCAAGGGCCATCCCCTGAGAGTGGACCTCTGTTTTTTTAAGAAGGTGCTCATGTCCATCATCACAATGGGGAAGGGGACGCTGCCACTGCCACATCTAGCAAGGGATAATGAGGTGCCAACAAGACTCAGAAATCTTGTAAAGGAAAAGAAAGTTTTTGAGAGCATTATCCACATACACCATAAAGGCATGCTACAACATAATATTGTGCTTCATACATCTCTTTGACCAGACAAGGCTAACTTGCCCTTCTCAATTATGAAGACATCATATACCAAAACAACATTGAGAAGTGAAAAATTGAAAATGCCATTCAATAGTAAAGCTCACAACAGATAATTAGGCAAAAAATAACCTCCAGAAACAAGCCCTTCAAGTCGCTGCATGGCAGCAATGCGCACAGA
The DNA here is from genome assembly GCA_014182735.1 of Corymbia maculata. Classification (NCBI taxonomy): domain Eukaryota; kingdom Viridiplantae; phylum Streptophyta; class Magnoliopsida; order Myrtales; family Myrtaceae; genus Corymbia; species Corymbia maculata. The sequence goes on along the minus strand of CM024692.1, from coordinate 29,553,264 downwards.
CCAGTCTTTGTCTGGTACAAGAGTAGAGGCAATCTTCTCAAATTCCATTATTAGCTCTTTCTCCGAATAGACATTTATTGGTTCTATGGGTTTCTCAGTAACATCACCTTCAGCTGCAATTAAGAGAAGAGAGGCTAAAATGAGCTAGTGAAGGCATCAATAAAACCATTAAGAAGAATGCTTTGAGCACTCTTGATGAAGCCCTACGTCAGATGCTCTCTTGTTAGCAAGAATGCTGAATCTCCGGAAAGAAATATTCACAATATTAAATGCTATGTCTATGATGTGCGATACAACTGATTCCAGGAAAACTCCCTAAAATGACCATGTAAATAAGTTGCTCATTCCTCAATTTAATAGAAAATTGCGCATTACCGTGACCATCACTAATGACAATGGCTTGAAGCGAAAAAGAAACTGCCAACAAGCAGATAAACTTAAACTAAAAAACATAAGCAAAAAAACTAATTCTGCCTGTGACCTGTTGCTACTAGGTAAGACGATCGATGCCAAAAACCAAAAAAAAATCAGCCATCAATCCACAACAGTTCTAAACTATCGTAATAAATACTGTGAGAAAGCACACCCTACCCTAGTAGTACCAATATTATAGAAAAATTGCACATTGCTATGACCATCACCAATGACAACAGCTTGAAGCCAAAAATGAAACTGCCAACAAGCAGATAAAATTAAACTCAAAAACATAAGCAAAAAAAGCTAACCATGACTATGACCTGTTGCTACCAGATAAGAAGATCAATGCAATAACCAAAAGAAAATCAGCCATTAATACCACAACAGTTCTGAACTTTTGTAATTAATACTGCGATAAAGCACACCCTACCCTAGTAACATCAATTTGCAACAAATAACAGACCAAAGTTGCCAATTGAAAGGACTAACATCTACCACATATGCCCAACTGTTTAGAATCAGAGGACTAGCCCAAAAGAAGAAAGCAAAAAGCTTTCAATTCCTTTTGGGCCATTGCCTCCAATTTAGGAGCTCCTAATTTGGGTTAAAAAAAGATCATCAAATTGAAAAGTAATAAGGAAACAAAGACATCTAGCATGCAATACCAAGGAAAGCATTTCCTAGACAGACGCACAGCATAGAAGTTGCTCTGCAGTGAATACGCAGTACCACTTCTCAAGCTATCACAAAGGATCTTGCCCTACTAATACAGTAGTTTCAGTTAAGTCCACAGTTTCAAGTCAAATGCAAACCAATGTGCCGTTAAATACATAATCCTCTCAATAGCATTAGATTAAATGCGTACAGAAATGTGAAAAAAAGAAAATATTAGGTATCCTTCCAGTTCTCTTTTAGCAAATCTATCAGTTGCAGGGAGGAGAAGATGTGGTTTGAACGAAAGAAGAGGGAAAGAAGTGGAAAGTGGTCACAGCATTCTCTTAATGAGACACAAAAAGAGAAGGAGGAAAATTTGTTGTTGAGCCCACTTGACTCATTTCCCTCAATTATCAAGAGAAAGTGATGAATCAGTTGAGCCAATATCACTAAGTGACATTATCTGAAGGATATTATGGTCACATATATTCCAAAAAGCTCAACCTTTATTTCATTCCATTCATTTTCTTTTCTTCTAGATAATAAAATATACAGCAAAATGCTCTCACTCCACTTTCCGATTCTTCGATACAATCTTGTGTACTTTTTTTATGCGCAACTTTCTCCCCAAATTGGTATAAGAGACATGTGCTATCAGTTAAGCATTGTAAGTCTTTCCCTAGAAAGTGATGATGCAAACCTCCAAAAAGAGAAGCTCCCCTAGAGGAGTTCTTTGCTCTTGGACTGCTTCTTTTGGAATTAATGTTCACTGGCTTCATTTCTCCAGCAACAACCTTGTTGTTAAGTCCATCTGAAGAGCGGTTTCGGGGTTCAATTCTCTCTAGTCTTGCATTAATATCTTTTACCTGCATTCACATGTCTTTCTATAATAAAAGAACTAAAGAAAAGTTGCCACAAAAGAGTCCTTGTGGTGCGCAAAAGGTCAAAGAAGAAATTTATGTACCAAATAATGTGACATCAACAATGGACTCTAATATTGCCAATAAGACAGTTTTGAAATGAATATTCACCATGGAAGCAGGAAGAGAATGTCGCTGAAGTTCATCACGAAATTGATCACCTGCTTGAGCATACATCTCCTGCCAGTAAACTCTCAAGTTAATCTAATGAAGATTTGATGCTATAACTAGATGAACCAGGGGGATTAAGGACACTGAAAATAAAGAAGTTCAATACAAGTATCTTAAGAATATTATCTGTTATTCCCAGTTATTCAAATTTAATCAATCAAATCTCCTAAAATAACCAAACCTAAGCAACGAATGATCACTTTCCATTAATTTGATCAATTAGATCAATCATTGGGACACTAAGACCATATGGACATGAACAGCTCACAATTGTTTTGAGTTCTGCTCAAAGACAAGTTGAGAAGAGAACACGCAAAATCATTTAAGTGAGCCATCACTGCTGATCAGTATACTGGCTACGACATTATGAAGAAGAACATTAGAAATTCACAGGGCAAAAGAACAATTTCTATGATATCAAACATTCTGCAGTCATGAGATTAGTGGATATTACATGGACTCAGGTTTATTAGTAATTGAGAGAGAGAGAGAGAGGGAACTAAATAAAAGGTAAATCAATTCATAAACACTATAACAAGACCATCATCATAGTGCCTGACTGAGACCGTATAGCATCTCAAGAGAGAGGGGGAGAGGGCCTTCACTTATATCACCATTAATTCTTCCATTGCACAAAAACTAGCTCAACCTCACAGCCTAATCTAAAACTTATAATGACTAAAATACCTAAAGATGCAAAAGCCAAGTTAACAATTGAACTCTCTCTTCTGTCAGACAATCCTTCCCACCAACTTTTACCATCTTTCAGAAATATTCTCTTTGAAAGGCCCAAAGTGCTCCACAAGTCTGCCTTTTATCATCTTTCTAAGATCGTCCCACAAAAAAACCCCAAAA